>JAPCYS010001801.1:0-104117 GCA_028641055.1 Alopecurus myosuroides | reverse complement strand
ACGGGGTGGCCCAATCTTCTCAGTGAACTCACAGATAACTTCTGAATTGATAACTAGTGCGCCACTAAGAACTCTCCGGCTGATCCCTGATGCCAATGCAAAAGATAGCAACCCAATGGATATTCTTAACTCCACACTCTTGCACAAGTAATCCACCGACTACAAGTGGTACTGTACCGTCTTATTCCCAGTGGAACAGCAGGTATCACGTAAGGTTTGCAGATGAACTTCCAGTATGAAAGGCTAACAAGCAGTTTCAACTAGAGGTTTTGGGGTTTGTTTGATTCAATCGTAGTCTGCCTGATCCACTCGCAGGTGGCCAACATATATAGGTGGAGGGGGTGCGGCCACAAGGCATCCTTGCGCAAGCAATCCCCTCCCTACTAGGACTAGGACTCCTACTAGGACTAGGACTTCACAAATATGGATACAAACCGATTCCCACACAAGGAATTCGGCCACTTTGGTTATGGAAACCAAACCTAACTATTATGGCGCATTGATCTTCTATGTGGGCGCCCCTCTCTTTCTTGTTTCATCCATGAGTGCATTTCACCTTGTGGAGGCACTCATCCCCATGTCTTGGATAAATAACAATTGTTTTATTGGAACAATTGTTATAAATTGTTTTCACCATCTTGCTTGATTGTTTTCAACAATGTGATCTTGTTTTCCACCTCTTGAATATTTGTTTTCACCATGATCTTGTTGTCTTGTATCAACTCATCACTCATGCTTGTGAGAACATAATCCTTAGGTCCATCCTTATCATCCTCCCTTTCTTCAAGACAAGACGTCCTCGGCTTGTTATTATCTGAAAGTGGAATAAACAAAAAGAACAAAGTGTATGCACCATATATGTATATATAATGGTACTCATTAGTTGTTAGCAAAACACAATATAGTGTATATCCTATGATCACGAAATTTGTATGAAAACAACACATAAAAGTCATATTCTTTTCTCATAGCAATCAAAATTGCAAATATAAGTGTAGTTTGATTTAATAGTACATGTATCCAACCAATAGTGTGGTGAAATAAACATAGGTATAATATCATCTCTATAATCATCTATCCAAGAGAACACATTGTGTAATTCGGCCACTTTATCATAAGTAACACACATGTGATTTATCATGAAAATTTTATCCACATTATAATCACCAATCAAGTAAATTTTGAAACTATTATCATATGTGCTAGAATCATCATAACCAAATTTGTCCATAGCACATTGCATATTAATTGGTTCTTTTAACATGTCATAGTATATAATATCACTAGAGGGTATCATAGCAAGCACTTCCTTATGTGTAATAAAAACCACATTGTGGAATTTCGAATTTATAAGTTTATATGGTTGAAAATTATCACATAATTCACTACTTGTAGTTACCAAACCGAAATCCATACCCTTATCAATACTAACCTCCTCATGTGTAGTAGGTATGATCTCCTCAATATCTTGTGAATTTGAAGGTTGTGTCTCCCTTTCTTCAAAAATAACCTTCATATCACAAGCAAAAATACTTGTATCCGTGGCATATTCCTCCAAATTGTGTGATGATTGTGATGTTTCTTTGTGCTCCCTTTCTTCAATAGCAACCTGTGCACAAGAAACAACACTAGGAAAAATTATGGCATTAATTAAAAGGCTCTTTCCACTCGAATTTGTTTTGCTCTCATTCCCCATGGCTTGAATTTTTGGTGTTCCCTCATCCCTCTCTCTTTCTTTTTCCACTCTCATATCAATTTTGGATTGGGACTCTTGTATTATTTGTTGTGGAGTCATGGGCCTCAAAATAATAGTCTTCCCATGATGATATAGCTCATAAGTATTTGCTCTTCCTTCATGCTTCACACTTCTATCAAATTGCCAAGGTCTTCCCAATAAAAGATGGCAAACTGTCATGGGCACCACATCAAACTCAATAACATCCTTGTAAGGTCCAATTTGGAATTCCACTCTCACCATAAAAGAAACCTTCATTTGTCCCGTGCTACTCAACCATTGGATATGATAAGGAGAAGTGTGTGGCATATATTTCAAATTGAGTTTTGCACATAGATCTTTGCTAGCCAAATTTCTGCAACTTCCTCCATCAATAATGACTTTGCAAGCCATGTTGGGACCAATAATACCTTTGTTTGAAATAGAGTGCACCTTTGATTTTCAGGACTAGGCACACACTCAATGAGTTTTGTGTGCATATAATAGATGGCAAAGTAGTAGCATAAGCATCCAAAGGAGTATCACTCAAATAACCATCATCATCATCAAGATCATTGGGATCAACATCATCACCTGTTTCATACTCATTGTTCTCATTGATCACCATCACTTTTGTATTTGGACAATCCCTCTTGAAGTGACCCTTGCCTCCACATGTGTGACATGTAATATCTCTATTTCTTGTAGTAGGAGCACTAGAACCCGCGGCACTTGCTGCTGGTTGTGATGATTTCTTTGCATTAGACACACTAGGCTCGGTTTTGGATGATGGATCACCTCGAAAACTTGAAGATGGAAGTGGTGGAGGTGGTGTACTAGGAGTAGTAGATGATCTCATTGGAAATCTACTCCATGTTTTTGCTGAATTTTGTGCTTCCTCAAGGAGATGTGATTCGGCCTCCCTAGCATGATGTAAGAGATCATGCATATTAGTATATTGATAATGCCTCACAATGCCTTTGATTCTATAATGTAATCCTGAAAGAAATCTTTGCATTGTTTGCTCTTCTTGTTCTTCCACACGGCCTCTTTGCATGATCATCTCCATCTCTTGATAATATGCATCAACTGTCTTGGTACCTTGCTTCAATTGTTGTAGCTTGTCAAATTGTTGCCTTATGTAATTGGGGGGTACAAATCTTTCCCTCATGAGCCTCTTCATGGTGTTCCAAGTAGCAATGGGTAACTCACCATCATTATGTCTCTTTCTCACTAAATTGTCCCACCATCTAAGAGCATATCCATCAAACTCAGAAGATGCCAACTTGATCTTTCTATCCTCATTATAATCATGCAATCTCCATAGCTTCTCAATTTTCAATTCCCATAGCAAAAATTCTTCCACATCCATAGTGTCAAAGCTGAAAGATGGAATAGAAAATTTTGGTTTACCCAATATATCCTCTCTATTGTCATTAGCATTGGGCAAAGGAACACGCCTAGCACGGCCTAGAAACCTCCTCTTCCTCTTTCTCCTCTAGCTCCACGGCCAAAATTAAGCTCTTCTCCATTATTGGCATCACTATGGACACTAGCATTGTCATCATCAATAGGTGGCAACCGAGCTTGAAGCAAAGTTTTAAGATCATTCATATTGTTGTTGATAGCATCAACATCTTGCATTGTCCACAATTGAGCACTATTGGTTTCGGCCAATTTATTGGTGCTTTCCACATTCTTCTTTGTGGCATCAACTAACTCATAAACAGGATCAACAGCTTCATTCACATATTTCTTGTAATGTTCCTCATTGTCATCCAATTTCTTTGTCAACACATCCCTTAATGCCTCATACTCCCTCCAATTCACTCCCTCGGATTGATCCTTCTTTTGCTGCACAAGATCACTACTAGAAAGATCCATTAGAGGTTAGTGAAAAAAAAAAGTATAGGTTGTGGTGCCTCTCACAACTCACTCAAGAATCTAGCAAAACAATAGGATATCTTACACTCCAAAGTGAATAGAGATACTTACCACAAGTAGAGGCAATTAAAGTGCTTTGGTGTGAAGAAAAGAATACCCAGGTTTTTAACTCTCACAATGGCAAACAAGGTTATTTAGTGGGGCTTGGTATGGATACCTAACAATCACCAAAGTAACATCCTATTTGCTGTCTTAGTGAAGATATTAAAAAACCCAAGGAAACTCACACAATGGAGACAAATGTGGCAAAGCAATATGTGGATGGAAATTTGCAATGCACTAGAAAGTCACTAGCTAGGCTCTTAATTGACAGGCACAAGATTGCTCAATGAAAAACCAAGTGTCACAATGGCAAGCTCAACTAGAAACAATAGTATTGATATGGCCTTTTGCACTTTGCTCTTTTTCTCTTTTCTCCTTTTTTTTATTTTTTTTTATTTTTCCAATGGCCTTACACTAAGATAGGAGCAACAATTAACCAAACACAAGTGAACACAATGGTGGTGATGAAAATTGAGCAACCTGTCAGAGCACAAAATAGCTATACTTGTGGGCAAGTTCCTATTATAATGCTGTAGAAAGGCTGTGGCTAAGGTTCACAAGGTATGGATGTATGAGTCCTATTGAGAAAACAAGGAAAAACAAGGAAAAACAGAAAAAATCTAGGTGAATTTGGAGCTCAAACACACTCACGGCAGCAAAAACAGGCCACGGCAGAAAAACAGACAGTTTTCGTACCGCGGCAGGCTCACGGCAGCAAAAACGATCAAAAATCGTACCGCGGCAGAGATCACAGCAGCTCACAGGCACGCGGCAGCAAAACACGCACTTTTTGTACCGCGGCAGAACGTACGGCAGCGAAACGACTCGTTTTCGTGCCGCGGCAGCGCGCGCAACAGCAAAACGGCTCGAGGTAAGAGCGTTACAGGGAAAAACTTAGCGCGCGGGTGTTACGTGGGCGATGGAACGCACGGCAGCGGCGGCAGAGTTTTTGTGCCGTGGATGAAAACGCGCGCGGGTGGAAGTGGTGTGGTGTGCTGCGGGCTCGCGATGGTATATGTAAGCGATGGAACCGTGGGGGAATCCGACCGTGGCTAGGGGTGGTATGGTGTTCGATGGAAACGAATCCGAGAGCAACAAGGAGGGTGGCAGCGGTGGGATGGCGTGTGGTGGGTGGGATGAAACCGAGTCCAACTAGAAGGGGGATTTGATGGTGCGGTTAGGGCAACTAGATGGGATCGGATTGGAGTGATGTATGGCAATATGGAGCGGATATTTTTGGAGTTTTTTGATATAATTCGACTAGATGAACAAAGAAAACCTAGATCTAGCCGAAAACAAAGGATCTAAAAAAGAGAAAAAGCAACACAAAATCTAACACAAAGACAGCACTAGTAATTGAAAACTAAGAAGATATCTAGGCTATGGCAAGAACTAAAACTATTTTTGTGGGGCAATTTTCTGGATAGGAAATAAAACACTCAAATCTAAAGGGAAATATGATAGCTCACCGAGGCAACCTGTAAATCTGATACCAAGATGATACGGGGTGGCCCAATCTTCTCAGTGAACTCACAGATAACTTCTGAATTGATAACTAGTGCGCCACTAAGAACTCTCCGGCTGATCCCTGATGCCAATGCAAAAGATAGCAACCCAATGGATATTCTTAACTCCACACTCTTGCACAAGTAATCCACCGACTACAAGTGGTACTGTACCGTCTTATTCCCAGTGGAACAGCAGGTATCACGTAAGGTTTGCAGATGAACTTCCAGTATGAAAGGCTAACAAGCAGTTTCAACTAGAGGTTTTGGGGTTTGTTTGATTCAATCGTAGTCTGCCTGATCCACTCGCAGGTGGCCAACATATATAGGTGGAGGGGGTGCGGCCACAAGGCATCCTTGCGCAAGCAATCCCCTCCCTACTAGGACTAGGACTCCTACTAGGACTAGGACTTCACAAATATGGATACAAACCGATTCCCACACAAGGAATTCGGCCACTTTGGTTATGGAAACCAAACCTAACTATTATGGCGCATTGATCTTCTATGTGGGCGCCCTCCTCTTTCTTGTTTCATCCATGAGTGCATTTCACCTTGTGGAGGCACTCATCCCCATGTCTTGGATAAATAACAATTGTTTTATTGGAATAACAATTGTTATAAATTGTTTTCACCATCTTGCTTGATTGTTTTCAACAATGTGATCTTGTTTTCCACCTCTTGAATATTTGTTTTCACCATGATCTTGTTGTCTTGTATCAACTCATCACTCATGCTTGTGAGAACATAATCCTTAGGTCCATCCTTATCAAATTCAGATGAACATAGTTCAATTCTGGAATCTAGGGTTTATGTTTAACTTGGTCTACCTCTCTAATTCGTGGGAAGAGGTATATAAGAGGGGGGGTGGCGGCCAAGAGAGGGGGATGCGCCCCCTAACCTAAACCTACACGGTTTGGTGCACCCAAACCAATACAAACCGACCCACAAGGGGGATTCGGCCAACCAGCCACACAGGGCCTTATTGGACTCGCATAGGGCCCTCTCCTAACCATAGACATGGTCTTAGGTTTGGAGAGAACTCGCATAGGGCCCTCTCCTAACCATAGACATGGTCTTAGGTTTGGAGAGAACCAACATTGGACTCGCAGGGGCCTCTCTCCTAACCATAGACATAGTCTAAGGTTTGGAGAGAACACAAATACAATTATTCTTCCTATCTCCTTCTCCCTTGGACTTGCATGATCATCTTCTTCCATGAATTCTCCAATGCTTTGCTCCATGATTCCATGCTCCTTGCCTCCAATAATGTTTGTGTTATAAATAACCTGAATCATACATAAATGCAGGGATTTAGGTAGTATAACATTCTTATAAGCACAAACAACACAATCCATTAAGAAGGAATTCACCTTATAGTAATCATAAATTAACTTCAATATTTCCTTCCAACTCAAGCATGAACAATCATCATGTACCCCTATAATATCCATATCATTTCTTGCTTAAAATTTAATTCTAAATTCATTCCTAGTAGAATTCTTGTTCAAATAACTTAACTAGGTTTTTTATTAGTAAATTTCTTGCTTAAAAATTTAATTCTAAATTCATTCCTAGTAGAATTCTTGTTCAAATAACTTAACTAGGTTTTTTATTAGTAAATTTCTTGCTTAAAAATTTAATTCTAAATTCATTCCTAGTAGAATTCTTGTTTAAATAACTTAACTAGGTTTTTTATTAGTAAATTTCTTGCTTAAAATTTAATTCTAAATTCATTCCTAGTAGAATTCTTGTTCAAATAACTTGAACTAGGTTTTTTATTAGTAAATTTCTTGCTTAAAATTTAATTCTAAATTCATTCCTAGTAGAATTCTTGTTCAAATAACTTAACTAGGTTTTTTATCAGTAAATTTCTTGCTTAAAATTTAATTCTAAATTCATTCCTAGTAGAATTCTTGTTCAAATAACTTAACTAGGTTTTTTATTAGTAAATTTCTTGCTTAAAAATTTAATTCTAAATTCATTCCTAGTAGAATTCTTGTTTAAATAACTTAACTAGGTTTTTTATTAGTAAATTTCTTGCTTAAAATTTAATTCTAAATTCATTCCTAGTAGAATTCTTGTTCAAATAACTTGAACTAGGTTTTTTATTAGTAAATTTCTTGCTTAAAATTTAATTCTAAATTCATTCCTAGTAGAATTCTTGTTCAAATAACTTAACTAGGTTTTTTATTAGTAAATTTCTTGCTTAAAATTTAATTCTAAATTCATTCCTAGTAGAATTCTTGTTCAAATAACTTGAACTAGGTTTTTTATTAGTAAATTGCTTGCTCAAAATTTTATTTTAATTCATTCCTAGTAGAATTCTCTTAACTAGTTTTTTTATTAGTAAATTTCTTGCTTAAAATTTAATTCTAAATTCATTCCTAGTAGAATTCTTGTTCAAATAACTTAACTAGGTTTTTTATCAGTAAATTTCTTGCTTAAAATTTAATTCTAAATTCATTCCTAGTAGAATTCTTGTTCAAATAACTTAACTAGGTTTTTTATTAGTAAATTTCTTGCTTAAAATTTAATTCTAAATTCATTCCTAGTAGAATTCTTGTTTAAATAACTTAACTAGGTTTTTTATTAGTAAATTTCTTGCTTAAAATTTAATTCTAAATTCATTCCAAGTAGAATTCTTGTTCAAATAACTTGAACTAGGTTTTTTATTAGTAAATTGCTTGCTCAAAATTTTATTCTAAATTCATTCCTAGTATGATTCTCTTAACTAGTTTTTTATTAGTAAATTTCTTGCTTAAAATTTAATTCTAAATTCATTCCTAGTAGAATTCTTGTTCAAATAACTTCACTAGGTTTTTTATTAGTAAATTTCTTGCTTAAAATTCAATTCTAAATTCATTCCTAGTAGAATTCTTGTTCAAATAACTTAACTAGGTTTTTTATTAGTAAATTTCTTGCTTAAAATTTAATTCTAAATTCATTCCTTGTAGAATTCTTGTTCAAATAACTTGAACTAGGTTTTTTATTAGTAAATTGCTTGCTCAAAATTTTATTCTAAATTCATTCCTAGTAGAATTCTCTTAACTAGTTTTTACTAGTAAATTTCTTGCTTAAAATTTAATTCTAAATTCATTCCTAGTAGAATTCTTGTTCAAAAAACTTAACTAGGTTTTTTATCAGTAAATTTCTTGCTTAAAATTTAATTCTAAATTCATTCCTAGTAGAATTCTTGTTCAAATAACTTAAACTAGGTTTTTTATTAGTAAATTTCTTGCTTAAAAATTTAATTCTAAATTCATTCCTAGTAGAATTCTTGTTTAAATAACTTAACTAGGTTTTTTATTAGTAAATTTCTTGCTTAAAATTTAATTCTCAATTCATTCCTAGTAGAATTCTTGTTCAAATAACTTGAACTAGGTTTTTTATTAGTAAATTGCTTGCTCAAAATTTTATTTTAATTCATTCCTAGTAGAATTCTCTTAACTAGTTTTTTATTAGTAAATTTCTTGCTTAAAATTTAATTCTAAATTCATTCCTAGTAGAATTCTTGTTCAAATAACTTAACTAGGTTTTTTATCAGTAAATTTCTTGCTTAAAATTTAATTCTAAATTCATTCCTAGTAGAATTCTTGTTCAAATAACTTAACTAGGTTTTTTATTAGTAAATTTCTTGCTTAAAAATTTAATTCTAAATTCATTCCTAGTAGAATTCTTGTTTAAATAACTTAACTAGGTTTTTTATTAGTAAATTTCTTGCTTAAAATTTAATTCTAAATTCATTCCTAGTAGAATTCTTGTTCAAATAACTTGAACTAGGTTTTTTATTAGTAAATTGCTTGCTCAAAATTTTATTCTAAATTCATTCCTAGTATGATTCTCTTAACTAGTTTTTTATTAGTAAATTTCTTGCTTAAAATTTAATTCTAAATTCACTCCTAGTAGAGTTCTTGTGCAAATAACTTAACTAGTTTTTTATTAGTAAATTTCTTGCTTAAAATTTAATTCTAAATTCTTTTAATTTATTTTTTATTAGTAAATTTTTTTAAAATTTTTTAAATTATTTTTTTTTTTAATTTAGTTTTTTTTAGTAATTTTTAAAATTTTTAATTATAAATTCTTTCTTTTTTTTAGTAAATTTCTTTTATTTCTAAAATTCTAAATTCATTCCTAGTAGAATTCTTGTTCAAATAACTTCACTAGGTTTTTTATTAGTAAATTTCTTGCTTAAAATTTAATTCTAAATTCATTCCTAGTAGAATTCTTGTTCAAATAACTTGAACTAGGTTTTTTATTAGTAAATTGCTTGCTCAAAATTTTATTTTAATTCATTCCTAGTAGAATTCTCTTAACTAGTTTTTTATTAGTAAATTTCTTGCTTAAAATTTAATTCTAAATTCATTCCTAGTAGAATTCTTGTTCAAATAACTTAACTAGGTTTTTTATCAGTAAATTTCTTGCTTAAAATTTAATTCTAAATTCATTCCTAGTAGAATTCTTGTTCAAAAAATAACTAGGTTTTTTATTAGTAAATTTCTTGCTTAAAATTTAATTCTAAATTCATTCCTAGTAGAATTCTCTTAACTAGGTTTTTTATTAGTAAATTTCTTGCTTAAAATTTAATTCTAAATTCATTCCTAGTAGAATTCTTGTTCAAATAACTTGAACTAGGTTTTTTATTAGTAAATTGCTTGCTCAAAATTTTATTCTAAATTCATTCCTAGTATGATTCTCTTAACTAGTTTTTTATTAGTAAATTTCTTGCTTAAAATTTAATTCTAAATTCATTCCTAGTAGAATTCTTGTTCAAATAACTTCACTAGGTTTTTTATTAGTAAATTTCTTGCTTAAAATTCAATTCTAAATTCATTCCTAGTAGAATTCTTGTTCAAATAACTTAACTAGGTTTTTTATTAGTAAATTTCTTGCTTAAAATTTAATTCTAAATTCATTCCTTGTAGAATTCTTGTTCAAATAACTTGAACTAGGTTTTTTATTAGTAAATTGCTTGCTCAAAATTTTATTCTAAATTCATTCCTAGTAGAATTCTCTTAACTAGTTTTTTACTAGTAAATTTCTTGCTTAAAATTTAATTCTAAATTCATTCCTAGTAGAATTCTTGTTCAAATAACTTAACTAGGTTTTTTATTAGTAAATTTCTTGCTTAAAAATTTAATTCTAAATTCATTCCTAGTAGAATTCTTGTTTAAATAACTTAACTAGGTTTTTTATTAGTAAATTTCTTGCTTAAAATTTAATTCTAAATTCATTCCTAGTAGAATTCTTGTTCAAATAACTTGAACTAGGTTTTTTATTAGTAAATTGCTTGCTCAAAATTTTATTTTAATTCATTCCTAGTAGAATTCTCTTAACTAGTTTTTTATTAGTAAATTTTCTTGCTTAAAATTTAATTCTAAATTCATTCCTAGTAGAATTCTTGTTCAAATAACTTAACTAGGTTTTTTATCAGTAAATTTCTTGCTTAAAATTTAATTCTAAATTCATTCCTAGTAGAATTCTTGTTCAAATAACTTAACTAGGTTTTTTATTAGTAAATTTCTTGCTTAAAATTTAATTCTAAATTCATTCCTAGTAGAATTCTTGTTTAAATAACTAACTTTTTTATTAGTAAATTTCTTGCTTAAAATTTAATTCTAAATTCATTCCTAGTAGAATTCTTGTTCAAATAACTTGAACTAGGTTTTTTATTAGTAAATTGCTTGCTCAAAATTTTATTCTAAATTCATTCCTAGTATGATTCTCTTAACTAGTTTTTTATTAGTAAATTTCTTGCTTAAAATTTAATTCTAAATTCATTCCTAGTAGAATTCTTGTTCAAATAACTTCACTAGGTTTTTTATTAGTAAATTTCTTGCTTAAAATTCAATTCTAAATTCATTCCTAGTAGAATTCTTGTTCAAATAACTTAACTAGGTTTTTTATTAGTAAATTTCTTGCTTAAAATTTAATTCTAAATTCATTCCTTGTAGAATTCTTCAAATTAACTAGGTTTTTTATTAGTAAATTGCTTGCTCAAAATTTTATTCTAAATTCATTCCTAGTAGAATTCTTAACTAGTTTTTACTAGTAAATTTCTTGCTTAAAATTTAATTCTAAATTCATTCCTAGTAGAATTCTTGTTCAAATAACTTAACTAGGTTTTTTATCAGTAAATTTCTTGCTTAAAATTTAATTCTAAATTCATTCCTAGTAGAATTCTTGTTCAAATAACTTAACTAGGTTTTTTATTAGTAAATTTCTTGCTTAAAAATTTAATTCTAAATTCATTCCTAGTAGAATTCTTTAACTAGGTTTTTTATTAGTAAATTTCTTGCTTAAAATTTAATTCTCAATTCATTCCTAGTAGAATTCTTGTTCATATAACTTGAACTAGGTTTTTTATTAGTAAATTGCTTGCTCAAAATTTTATTTTAATTCATTCCTAGTAGAATTCTTAACTAGTTTTTTATTAGTAAATTTCTTGCTTAAAATTTAATTCTAAATTCATTCCTAGTAGAATTCTTGTTCAAATAACTTAACTAGGTTTTTTATCAGTAAATTTCTTGCTTAAAATTTAATTCTAAATTCATTCCTAGTAGAATTCTTGTTCAAATAACTTAACTAGGTTTTTTATTAGTAAATTTCTTGCTTAAAAATTTAATTCTAAATTCATTCCTAGTAGAATTCTTTAACTAGGTTTTTTATTAGTAAATTTCTTGCTTAAAATTTAATTCTAAATTCATTCCTAGTAGAATTCTTGTTCAAATAACTTGAACTAGGTTTTTTATTAGTAAATTGCTTGCTCAAAATTTTATTCTAAATTCATTCCTAGTATGATTCTCTCTAACTAGTTTTTTATTAGTAAATTTCTTGCTTAAAATTTAATTCTAAATTCACTCCTAGTAGAGTTCTTGTTCAAATAACTTAACTAGTTTTTTATTAGTAAATTTCTTGCTTAAAATTTAATTCTAAATTCATTCCTAGTAGAATTCTTGTTCAAATAACTTAACTAGGTTTTTTTATTAGTAAATTTCTTGCTTAAAATTTAATTCTAAATTCATTCCTTAGAATTCAAATAACTTGAACTAGGTTTTTTAGTAAATTGCTTGCTCAAAATTTTATTCTAAATTCATTCCTAGTAGAATTCTCTTAACTAGTTTTTATTAGTAAATTTCTTGCTTAAAATTTAATTCTAAATTCATTCCTAGTAGAATTCTTGTTCAAATAACTTCACTAGGTTTTTTATTAGTAAATTTCTTGCTTAAAATTTAATTCTAAATTCATTCCTAGTAGAATTCTTGTTCAAATAACTTGAACTAGGTTTTTTATTAGTAAATTGCTTGCTCAAAATTTTATTTTAATTCATTCCTAGTAGAATTCTCTTAACTAGTTTTTTATTAGTAAATTTCTTGCTTAAAATTTAATTCTAAATTCATTCCTAGTAGAATTCTTGTTCAAATAACTTAACTAGGTTTTTTATCACTAAATTTCTTGCTTAAAATTTAATTCTAAATTCATTCCTAGTAGAATTCTTGTTCAAATAACATAACTAGGTTTTTTATTAGTAAATTTCTTGCTTAAAATTTAATTCTAAATTCATTCCTAGTAGAATTCTTGTTCTTAACTAGGTTTTTTATTAGTAAATTTCTTGCTTAAAATATAATTCTAAATTCATTCCTAGTAGAATTCTTGTTCAAATAACTTGAACTAGGTTTTTTATTAGTAAATTGCTTGCTCAAAATTTTATTCTAAATTCATTCCTAGTATGATTCTCCTAACTAGTTTTTTATTAGTAAATTTCTTGCTTAAAATTTAATTCTAAATTCATTCCTAGTAGAATTCTTGTTCAAATAACTTCACTAGGTTTTTTATTAGTAAATTTCTTGCTTAAAATTCAATTCTAAATTCATTCCTAGTAGAATTCTTGTTCAAATAACTTAACTAGGTTTTTTATTAGTAAATTTCTTGCTTAAAATTTAATTCTAAATTCATTCCTTGTAGAATTCTTGTTCAAATAACTTGAACTAGGTTTTTTATTAGTAAATTGCTTGCTCAAAATTTTATTCTAAATTCATTCCTAGTAGATTCTTTAACTAGTTTTTTACTAGTAAATTTCTTGCTTAAAATTTAATTCTAAATTCATTCCTAGTAGAATTCTTGTTCAAATAACTTAACTAGGTTTTTTATCAGTAAATTTCTTGCTTAAAATTTAATTCTAAATTCATTCCTAGTAGAATTCTTGTTCAAATAACTTAACTAGGTTTTTTATTAGTAAATTTCTTGCTTAAAAATTTAATTCTAAATTCATTCCTAGTAGAATTCTTGTTTAAATTTTTTAACTAGTTTTTTTCTTGCTTAAAATTTAATTCTAAATTCATTCCTAGTAGAATTCTTGTTCAAATAACTTGAACTAGGTTTTTTTATTAGTAAATTGCTTGCTCAAAATTTTATTTAATTCATTCCTAGTAGAATTCTCTCTTAACTAGTTTTTATTAGTAAATTTCTTGCTTAAAATTTAATTCTAAATTCATTCCTAGTAGAATTCTTGTTCAAATAACTTAACTAGGTTTTTATCAGTAAATTTCTTGCTTAAAATTTAATTCTAAATTCATTCCTAGTAGAATTCTTGTTTTAAAAATTTAACTAGGTTTTTTATTAGTAAATTTCTTGCTTAAAATATAATTCTAAATTCATTCCTAGTAGAATTCTTGTTCAAATAACTTGAACTAGGTTTTTATTAGTAAATTGCTTGCTCAAAATTTATTCTAATTCATTCCTAGTATGATTCTCTTAACTAGTTTTTTATTAGTAAATTTCTTGCTTAAAATTTAATTCTAAATTCATTCCTAGTAGAATTCTTGTTCAAATAACTTCACTAGGTTTTTTATTAGTAAATTTCTTGCTTAAAATTCAATTCTAAATTCATTCCTAGTAGAATTCTTGTTCAAATAACTTAACTAGGTTTTTTATTAGTAAATTTCTTGCTTAAAATTTAATTCTAAATTCATTCCTTGTAGAATTCTTGTTCAAATAACTTGAACTAGGTTTTTTATTAGTAAATTGCTTGCTCAAAATTTTATTCTAAATTCATTCCTAGTAGAATTCTCTTAACTATTTTTTACTAGTAAATTTCTTGCTTAAAATTTAATTCTAAATTCATTCCTAGTAGAATTCTTGTTCAAATAACTTAACTAGGTTTTTATCAGTAAATTTCTTGCTTAAAATTTAATTCTAAATTCATTCCTAGTAGAATTCTTGTTCAAATAACTTAACTAGGTTTTTTATTAGTAAATTTCTTGCTTAAAAATTTAATTCTAAATTCATTCCTAGTAGAATTCTTAACTAGGTTTTTTATTAGTAAATGTCTTGCTTAAAATTTAATTCTAAATTCATTCCTAGTAGAATTCTTGTTCAAATAACTTGAACTAGGTTTTTTATTAGTAAATTGCTTGCTCAAAATTTTATTTAATTCATTCCTAGTAGAATTCTTTAACTAGTTTTTATTAGTAAATTTCTTGCTTAAAATTTAATTCTAAATTCATTCCTAGTAGAATTCTTGTTCAAATAACTTAACTAGGTTTTTTATCAGTAAATTTCTTGCTTAAAATTTAATTCTAAATTCATTCCAAGTAGAATTCTTGTTTAAATAATTTAACTAGGTTTTTTATTAGTAAATTTCTTGCTCAAAATTTTTCTAAATTCATTCCTAGTATCAAATAACTTGAACTAGGTTTTTTATTAGTAAATTGCTTGCTCAAAATTTTATTCTAAATTCATTCGTAGTAGATTCTCTTAACTAGTTTTTTATAGTAATTTCTTGCTTAAAATTTAATTCTAAATTCATTCCTAGTAGAATTCTTGTTCAAATAACTTCACTAGGTTTTTATTAGTAAATTTCTTGCTTAAAATTCAATTCTAAATTCATTCCTAGTAGAATTCTTGTTCAAAACTTAACTAGGTTTTTTATTAGTAAATTCTTGCTTAAAATTTAATTCTAAATTCATTCCTAGAGTTCTAACTTGAACTAGTTTTTTATTAGTAAATTGCTTGCTCAAAATTTTAATTCTAAATTCATTCCTAGTAGAATTCTCAACTTAACTAGTTTTACTAGTAAATTTCTTGCTTAAAATTTAATTCTAAATTCATTCCTAGTAGAATTCTTGTTCAAATAACTTAACTAGGTTTTTTATAGTAAATTTCTTGCTTAAAATTTAATTCTAAATTCATTCCTAGTAGAATTCTTGTTCAAATAACTTAACTAGGTTTTTTATTAGTAAATTTCTTGCTTAAAAATTTAATTCTAAATTCATTCCTAGTAGAATTCTCTTAACTAGGTTTTTTATTAGTAAATTTCTTGCTTAAAATTTAATTCTAAATTCATTCCTAGTAGAATTCTTGTTTAAATAACTTAACTAGGTTTTTTATCAGTAATTTTCTTGCTTAAAATTTAATTCTAAATTCATTCCTAGTAGAATTCTTGTTCAAATAACTTAACTAGGTTTTTTATTAGTAAATTTCTTGCTTAAAAATTTAATTCTAAATTCATTCCTAGTAGAATTCTTGTTTAAATAACTTAACTAGGTTTTTTATTAGTAAATTTCTTGCTTAAAATTTAATTCTAAATTCATTCCTGATGTAGCCCACCCAACTCCACCGAGTGCACCGATGACAAGATCACGCGCAAAGGCCATCAAAGATAAGGTGAACTCGCTCCTCTCATCCCATGCTTTCGGTCATGTGGAGAATGGTGCGCTACCTCATGGCGCAACACTGTGTGTGCTCAGGTTCAAGTCCACCAAGGGTGCCCAAGAAGACGCGGAAGGCGAACGAGCAAGACCAGCACAAGGAGACGAAGCCGGAAAGCTCCAGGCAGCGGAACCTCCGGTGGTCCCACCGGAGCCTCCGCTCCCCGCTCACCACCGGAACCTCCGGTGTGGCCTCCGCCCAAAAGCCCTTCGGGTGGAAAGTGGCGGAGCTACCACCGGAGCCTCCACCGGAGCCGCCACCGGAACCCGGGCGGAACCTCCGGTAATCCCACCGGAGCCTCCGCTCCACGACTCGCCACCGGAGCCTCCGGTGTTTCCTTCGCGCGGAACCCCGTCGGGTGGGTGACCACGGAGCCGCCACCGGACCCCACCGGAGCCTCCGCTCCATCCACCGGAACCTCCGGTGGAAACCACCGGAGCCTCCGCTGCTGTGCGGACTGCGTGACACTTGCGGGCCTTGGGCCTTGTTCCTTATCCTCCCACCTACCCCCTTTGGCACTAGACTATATATAGTCACCCCCATTCTCAGATCTAGGGTTAGAGTTGAATTTAGAACATTTGGAGCTCAGCTCTCTTGTATCCCTCTTTGAGGAACCATCCCTCCGACATCGTCGAGGATTGTATCAAGGCACATCCAAATACTTGGTCTCTCCCTTTGGGTTTCTATCAAGTACTTGACCAATCTTCCTCTCGATTATCTTGAGGTTCTATTGGCGTAGTGGACCGGCTACGGGTGTAAAGCGGTTTCAATCAAGGTGAGCTCAGTTGAATCGATCGTTCCGTAGGCGGCCCTCGGGGTTAGTTGACGGAAGATTTGGGGTTCTTCGGTTCTTACTAGTTATCCTTGTGTTTGTTTGCCTTGCCTTCGATTTCCCCCTCGTTTCCCCCTCGTGTGTTCATCGAGTTCTTCGTGTTCTTCGTGTTCTCCGTCGATTCGTGAAGATCGGGCCAATCTAGGAGTAACCCTCCGCATCATCTGGTATCCAGAGCTAGATTGACACGAATCCGACACCCATACCCCTCCCCATCCACCAATTTTTCTTTTTCCACCAAGAATTTCGAAAATCCTCAAAAAAAAAAAAGCCAAAAGGGAATTTGACCGATCTGTTGACTCGTTGCGTTTTTCGTGGTTTTTCTTCAGAGAATAGTTGCCAAACACCTTTCCACATCTTTCCATTCAGCCAATTTTTCCAATTTCGCCCAAAATTTTTCTTGATTTTGTGGGAATTTCGAATTTGAGCCAAAAACTCAGAAAATTTCAGCTCTTCGATTCTCCGGCAGATTTTGGAACTTGTTTTTCTTTGTCGTTTGTGATCCAAATTGAGTGCAACGAGTTGCTACGCGACGCCCACGACATCACCTACGCTTCCACATCATCGGATCGCCACGACATCGACTCCCCCACGGCCGCAAGTCCGTGATCATCAAAATAAGAGAGGTATAACTTGCTTCCGCTTGCACCACCCCATCCCATTGTGTTACTTACCTATCGGACTAGTTATTTTTACACCGCTTGGCATCGCATTTGTGGCATCGAGAGTGCGAAGTTAGCGCTTGGGACAGATTAGCTACCGAGTAGGCATTGGCACTTTGGAATCCATCAAAAAGAGAAAATCAAAAAAAAAAAAAAGAGAAAAAGAGAAAATAGAAAAAGAAGCAAAAGGATCGGTGCCAATTGCTTTCCATTGTAGGAACGTGTAGCATTGCGTCGCAAAAGAGAAAGAGTGACCGATTGCCACGGTGCGAATCTTGTTGCCTTTTCAACTTTGCGGTTTGAGCTAGCGTCCTCCTTGTGTTAGTGTGGCATTGAGCATTAGTCTACGTTAGGACCATTTCGTTCTTCGCTCGTCCATTGGTCGCACTAACCCCATTTTTCCCTTGCGTGTGTGTGTTCCACCATATTTCCATCCTATAGGTTTGGTTTTTGTGCTAACTTTTCTTTGAATTTTCTCCACGATTGACAACAAACTTTTCTTCGGTTTTGGTCGATTTTTCCTCGCCACTTTCCTAACCTATTTGCCTTCCATATAAAGTGTGTGTGTTGCCGTTTGCGGTTTCTTTCGATCTTTTGGATTCGCTCTTGACATACCGCCCTACACCTAGGCTCGTCCACTAGCCTCAATACGACCAAGAAAGGTAACGTTGGGTAAGTGAGGCGTCCATTTCTTCAATATCACCCTTGTGTGTGTTTTTGAGATGGCTAGGGAAGGAGTATTCACAAGTCCGAGCTCGGAAGACGAAGGCAACCCATTCTACAACGACAATGATTACGCCAACTTCGTCACCCACAATGACCACTTTCAACTCCGCGAACTCGTCAAGGACGGGTTGCAACGCTATGAGCGTCGACTCCAAGAGCAAGAGGCTCGAATGAATGATCAAATGACGCGCATCAACATCAACTTGGCTAATCTTGCCAATCGCCGTCATTCATCATCGTCCTCAAGGTCTCGCCGCTCAAGCCACCGCAATCAAGATCCTCACCAACCTCGTCGCCATGATCGCCATGATCGCCACAACGTGGAGGAGGGTGGACAACCTCAACAAGCACCACCACCTCCTCCACAACATCAACAACCTCCGCGACGCAATCGGTATGAGGATAGCTCGCCATCACCACCACCTCGACATCGCCAAGGCCGTGGTGACCCTCTTCAACAACCGCAACGCCCGGACCTTCGACAACACCATCATCCTCCACCTCCACAAGGCCACGCTCAAGACTTTGGCCACAACGATTTCGTGGAAGATGCTCGTCAACATCGAAGGCCACCAAGGCGCCATGCGCGTCCCAACAACAATGACCGCCAAGAACATGATCATCCTCAACAACCTCTCCAAGAACAAGAACGTCCTCAACAACATCACAATGGCCATGATGATAGTGAACGCCGTGAAGCTAGGCTCCGTCACCACCAACCACCACCACCTAATGACCACCGGCGTCATCCTCCCCATCATGATCGCCACCGCCAAGACAATGAGGATGACCCCTATGATGATTCACCTCCCATGTATGATGAAGACCCCCATGAGCGCCAACATGCGCGCCTCCATCGTCCGCAAGAGGACAACAACATGAGTGCTCTTCGTTTCAATGTCCCCAAGTTCAATGGTGAGAATGATCCCGAAGACTATCTTGCTTGGGCTCTCAAGGTTGACAAGATCTTCGGCATTCACAACTTCACCGACAAGAAAATGGTTGCTCTAGCATCTTTGGAATTCGAAGGCTATGCACTCTTATGGTGGGATCGTCTACAAGCCGAACGAGTCCGCAATCGCGTTGCTCCTATTGCCACTTGGAATGAGATGAAGCAATTCATGCATGCTCGATTCGTTCCTCCTCACTACAAGCGTGACCTCTTCAAGAAGCTTCAAGAACTTCGTCAAGGTGTGAAGTCCGTTGATGAGTACTACAAGGAAATGGAGACATCTTTGATCCGCGCTCATGTGATAGAATCTCAAGAGCAAACAATGGCCCGCTTCCTCAATGGCCTCAACTACCTATAAGGAAGATCGTCGAGTATCAACCGTATGACAACATTGTGGCCCTTGTCCACCAAGCTCTTAAGGCGGAACGTCAAATTGCGGAAGATCTCAAATATAGCAAGCAAAAGGCTTTCTTCAACTCAAGACCATCATCCTCTACTCCAATGACACAAGCTCCTCCTCCAACTACCACCAAGAGCAACCCGCGAGCCTCTAGTGCTCCCAACAAGTCTTCCCAACCATTCAAGAAGCAAGCTACTCCAACCTCATCCTCAAGTGCTCCTCAAGTCAAGTCAAGCACTATCACTTGCTTCAAGTGTGGTGGTAGTGGACACAAGTCCTTTGAATGTTCCAACAAGATGATCATGATTGTCAACCAAGATGGTGAACGTGATTCTATGAGCGAAGGCGAATACTATGCCTTGCATCAAGTTGCTCTCAACCCTTTGGACGTCTCCAACGATGATGAAGAAAGTGTGTATTGCGATGAGGACAAGAACCCATCCCTAGTGGTCACAAGAGTCCTCACTTCTTCTCCTCAAGATGAGCAAGATCAACGGTGCAATCTCTTTCAAACAAGAGCCGGTATTGATGGCAAGTCAATCAAGGTCATCATCGACGGTGGAAGTTGTCACAACTTAGCTAGCAAAGAACTTTGCGACAAGCTCAAATTGCCTTACAAGCAACACCCTCACCCATACCATGTCCAATGGCTTAGTGACTCCGGCACCTTCAAGATTCAACACATGGTCTCCGTGACTTTCAAGATTGGTCCTTATGAAGACACGGTAGAGTGTGATGTTGTTCCTATGACCGTGTGTCATCTTCTTCTTGGCCGACCGTGGCAATACGACAAGAGTGCTATCCATGATGGGCGTACCAATCACTATAGCTTCAAGTGGAACAACAAGACATTTGTTCTTCGTCCCATGTCTCCTAGCCAAGTGATCGCCGACAACGCCAAGACTCTTGCACGTCGACAAGAAGAGCTCAAATCTCGTGAGATGAGTGGTGAGAGAGTGATCCACCAAAAAGTGAGTGAGAGCCACAAGCCAAATATGAGTGGAAAAATTACGAGTGATGCCAAAGGCTTTGCCTTACTTGCCACCAAAAGAGAGATGCGAGCGCTAAGAGAGGACCCAACCATACTTCACTTTGTCCTATTGTGCAAAGGGGAAGCACTTGAAACTAACGACATGACAAATCTACCTCCCTCTTTGTTGCCTTTGTTGCAGGAATTTGAAGACGTCTTTCCCGATGAGCTCCCTCCGGGCCTTCCTCCCCTTCGAGGAATCGAGCACCGTATTGACCTCATTCCGGGCGCGCCCCTTCCAAACCGCGCTCCTTACCGCACCAATCCTGAGGAGACTAAGGAGATTGAGCGCCAAATCCAAGAGCTACTCGAAAAAGGTTTTATTCGCGAATCCCTTAGTCCTTGTGCCGTGCCGGTTATCCTTGTTCCAAAGCAAGATTCTACTTCCCGCATGTGTATGGATTGTCGCCCTATCAATGCTATCACCGTTAGATATCGACATCCTATTCCTAGGCTCGATGACATGCTTGATGAATTGAGTGGTGCTACTATCTTTTCAAAAATTGATCTTAAAAGTGGTTACCATCAAATTCGTATGAGTATAGGTGATGAATGGAAAACGGCTTTCAAAACAAAACTTGGTTTGTATGAATGGCTTGTTATGCCCTTTGGTCTTTCGAATGCCCCATCTACCTTCATGCGTCTCATGAATGAAGTTCTACGTCCTTTCATTGGTAAATTTGTTGTGGTTTACTTCGACGATATTCTCATTTATAGCAAATCTTTGGAAGATCACCTTGATCATGTTTCACAAGTATTGTTGGCTCTTCGCAATGCAAAACTTTTCGCCAATCTTTCCAAATGCAATTTTTGCACCAACAAGCTTGTTTTCTTAGGTTTTGTGATTTCGTCCAATGGTATTGAAGTAGATCACAAGAAGATTGAGGCAATTAGGAATTGGCCCAACCCTACTTCCGTGGGTGAGATAAGGCGCTTTCATGGCCTTGCCGGTTTCTATCGCCGCTTTGTCAAAGATTTTTCAACTATTGCTTGCCCTTTGAATGAACTTACCAAAAAGAATGTACCTTTTGTTTGGGGCAATGCGCAACAAAAAGCTTTCGATACACTTAAGAAATGCCTAACCGAAGCTCCTTTGCTTGTCTTACCGGATTTCGAGAAAACTTTTGAGATTGAATGTGATGCTAGTGGTATAGGAATTGGTGGCGTTCTCATGCAAAACGGACGCCCCGTTGCTTACCATAGTGAAAAACTTGATGGTGCTAAACTCAATTACCCCATCTATGATAAGGAACTCTTTGCTTTGGTTAGAGTGCTAGAAGTTTGGCAACACTACCTTTGGCCAAAAGAATTTGTCATTCATTCCGATCACGAATCATTGAAATACTTAAAAAGTCAAACCAATTTGAACAAAAGGCATGCTAAGTGGGTTGAATTCATTGAATCTTTTCCTTATGTCATTAAGTACAAGAAAGGTAAAGAGAATGTGGTAGCCGATGCCTTGTCTAGGAAAGAATGCCTTTGATGAGGACATCCCTAGTGTTTCACCTATTATTTCACATGATGATATTCTTATAAAACATGATGAAGTGAGGCTTGGTCCCATGACAAGATCAAGGACCAAACTATTACAACAACAGGTGAATTCACTCCTACTTGAGTATAACATTTGTGATTATGAGAATTTTATACTACCTAAATCCATGCATGTTTGTATTTTTAGGTTTGTTGATAACACAAGCATTAAGGAGGGAGATCAAGGAGAGATGATGCACATGGATGGAGAGGAGCTGAGAACAAATGTTGATCATGGTGAAAACAATTCTACAAGTGTGGAAAACAAGTGCTAGATTGTTATTCCACACTAATGGAGGGACATAACAAGAGGAGGGCGCCCACAAGGAAGTACCTATGCGCCATATAGAGTCCAATTATAGTTAAACATGGTTTGTATACCATTATGGCCGAATCCCCTAGCATGGGTCGGTTTGTATCTATTGTGGTTGAGTCCAAGTCCAAAACTAGACCCATGTTGGGTTCCTATTCGGGTTGGTGGGTGTTGCTTGCGCAAGGCACCTTGTGGCCGCACCCCACCCCTCATATATACCCCTTGGGGCGCATAGATTAGGTTAGACTACGTTAAAACAAAAACCCTAGACTTCTAGATTGTATTGCTTGAAGCATTCATCTTGAATCATATACCTTTGCAAATCTGAGTGTATTCTGCTGTTCCACTGGGAATAAGGAGAAACAGGACCACTTGTAGTCGGTGGCTACGTGTGCAAGAGTGTGGAGTCTCGAATATCCGAAGGGGTTAAGTGCTGTTGCAATTGGTGACAGGGTTTAGCCAAAGGAGAGAGCGAGGTATCACATTGGTTATCAAAAGTTCACTGAGAAGATCGGGCCACCCCTTATCATCTTGGTATCAGATTACTGGGTTTACTCGGTGAGCTGTATCTATCCCTTTAGTTTCGAGTTGATTTTATACCTATCCAGAAAAAGCCACAAAAAAAATAGTGTTAGTTGATTGCCATAGCCATAGATAATTGCTAGTTTTCAATTTCTAGTGCTGTTTTGTGTTTGATTTTGTGTTCCTTTTTTTCTCTTTTTGAGTCATTAGGTTTCGGTTAGGGTTAGGGTTCTTAGTTGTTCTTATTTTCCGAGTCGAGTCTATATCAAAAATCCCAAAAAATTAGCTACCTGCAAGTTTGCTTGTGTTTCCAATCCGAGTGTTGCACCTTTTTTCCTCCACGGCACGATTTCTAACCAAGTTCTGCCACGGTGTGATCATATTTTGCTCGGGTTCTAGTTCCAGTCGGATTCGCTCTGCCGCCGCGCGAAAATTCACCAAAACGCTGCCGCGGTACAGGTTCTAGCCGGACTCGGAAATCTCCTAGCGCGCGCTTACCAATCCGCCCAAACCCACCGCAGCGCGCTTACAAATTCGCACGCCCGCAACCCACCGATCCACCCGCGCGCGCAGCACACCACCGCCCCTTTTCGCTCTGCCGCGCGTTCGTTTCTGCGCCAAAACGCTGCCGCCGCTGCCGTGAGCTTGTTGCTCTGCCGTACGATCGCCTGCGGCACGATTTTCTTCGTTTTTCTCCGCGGTACACTGCCTTGAGCCAAAAACTCGCTGTTTCGCTGCCGTGGTGTGTTTGTTCTGCCGTGAGTCATCTTGTCCATCTTTAGTGCTTTTTCTTTTAGATTTTTGTTTCCACTTTCATTAGGTTTTTTTTTATCTAATCTTTGTGAACCCTAGACACGGCCTATCTACAGCAATAAACTAGGTATCTTGCCCACAAGACTAGCTATTTTCTTGCTCTTTTTCAGGCTGCTCATTATCATATTGTGTCACATTGATCTAGCTGTTATTTTTATTTGCTCCTTTAGTTGTTTTCGGCCATAAAAAGTATAAAAAAAAAAGAGAAAACAGAAAATAGAAAAACAGAAAACCAGAAAAAGCAAAAAGAAAGGCCATTGAGACACATTGCTATTACTATCATTTGGAGCTGTTTTCATTGCTATCATTGACACCACACATTGAGCAATCTTGTGCCTGATTATCATTGAGCTTGGCTAGTGTCTTTCTAGAGCATTGCAAACTTTCCTCCACATATTTGCTTTGCCACAATTGTCTCCAATTTTGGTGTGTGTTTCCTAGGTGTTATTTTGTATCATTCACAAACAGCAATAGGACTTGTTAATTGGTGATTGTTAGGTATCCATACCAAGCCCCACCATATAACCTGTTTTACCTTTGTGATAGCAAAACCCCTGGGTATTCTATTCTTCACACCAAGTCACATTAGTTCCTATTACTTGTGGTAAGATTTTCTATTCACTTTGGAGCAGTAAGGATCACCTCTTTTGCTGGTTTTGAGTGAGTTGGGAGAGAGCACCACAACCCATATTTTGTTTATTTCACTAACCCATTAATCATGGTTGCTCCTAGTGATGTTTCTACACAGGCTAAGAAGAAGCATGGTGATGAACAAGTGAAGTGGACAGATTTGGAGGAGATGCATGATCAAATCACTACAACTATTACTACAAAAAATTCTGAGTTGCATTCTCTTATTGATCGGCATGGAGTGGACATGGATACACATGTTCAGAATTTGGGCCTTCAAATTACCCAAGTGACTGATACGGCTGCTGCTACACAAGAACAAGTTACAACATTACAAACTTCTCTTGATACTTTGACTACTAGGCTTGGTGCCTTGACTACTCTATTGGATCAAAGGCTTCCTGCCCGAGAGGATGGTGGAAGTGCTTTTGGTGATGCCGAGGAGGAAGAGGAGGAGGATAATGATTATGTCCAACAAGGCCGAGGTAGAGGAAGAGGAAATCATGGGGCTGGCCGTGGGTTCCAAGCAAGGAGGGTCCCTGTTCATGAGCCAAACCGTGAGGATGATGGTCTTGGTAAACCCAAGTTTATGTTACCTACTCTCAACTTTGATACTGATGATGTTGAGGAGTACCTCATGTGGGAGCTCAAGATGGAGAAATTATGGAGGATGCATGATTATCATGAGGAGAGAAAAATCAAGCTTGCTTCTTCTAGTTTTGATGGCTATGCTTTGCTATGGTGGGATAATATCACAAGAACAAGGGCAAGAAATAGGGAACCTGAAGTTCTCACTTGGAGGGAGATGAAACAAATTATGAGAGATAGATTTGTGCCCAAGAACTATTTGAGGTCTTTAATGACAAGTTGCAACAATTGAAGCAAGGTACAAAATCAGTGGATGCTTATTTTAGAGAGATGGAGTTGATATTGCAAAGAGCTAGAGTAAAGGAGGATGTTGAGCATACTATGCAAAGGTTCCTTTCAGGTTTGCAATTCAAAATTAAGAGCATTGTGAGGCATACACAATATAATGATATGAATGAATTGTTGCACCAAGCAAGGGAGACAGAAAAGCAATTGGCCGAGGAGGCACTTATGGCTCCAAGGAGACCTTTCCCTAAGGTCTTCCTTTTCTTCACCACCATTGTCACAATCTACCCCTAGCCGTGGGGTATCTACTGCCAAATCCGAGAGTAATAATTCTGTTTCCAAGAAGCAAGCACAACCAGCAGCTAGTGCAAGTGGATCTACTTCTTCTACAGCTCGAAATAGGGACATGAGCTGCCATACATGTGGAGGTAAAGGCCACTTCAAGAGGGATTGTCCAAATAAAAGGTTATGCTTATTAATGAGGACAATGGTGAGTATGAGACTGGTGATGATGCTGATCCTTCTCAAGAGGATGCTTATGATGTGATGATGGTCCTCTTGATGCATATCCTTCCACATATCCTACTTTTGTTTGCACACCTAGAACATTGAGTATTCTTCCAAGTCCTGAAAGTCAAAGATGCAACTTATTTCAACAAGAGCAATTGTTGGTCCCCAATTGGCTTGCAAGGTCATTATTGATGGTGGTAGTTGCAGAAATTTGGCAAGCAAAGATTTGTGTGCAAAATTGAAGTTGAGATACATTACACATCCTCATCCTTATCATATACAATGGCTTAGTGACAAAGGAGAGATGAAGGTTACCCACATGGTGAGAGTTGAATTCCAAATTGGGCCTTATAAAGATACCATTGAGTGTGATGTGGTGCCTATGTCAGTTTGTCACATGTTGCTTGGGAGGCCTTGGCAATTTGATAGGAGTGTGATACATGATGGAGAGCAAATACCTATCAACTCAAGTGGAAGGAGAAGGATATAGTGTTGAGACCTATGACACCACAACAAATTGTAAATGAATCTAGACAAAAAATTCCTGAGAGTGTTGAAAAGAAAGAGAGTGAAAATTTGAGTGTTGTGAGTGAAAATAGGGCATCCAATTCGAGTGGAAAAAAAATAGTGAGGGAGTGAGCTTATTATGCATGCTACTACTAAAGAGGACTTGAGAGAATTTAGGGAGGATCCTACTATGCTTCCTATAGTGCTTATGCACAAGGGAGAAATTTTAGTTTCTAATGACATGACCCCTATTCCTCTTGGTGTTTCTCATGTTTTGCAGGATTTTTGAGGATGTTTTTCCCAAGGAGGTGCCCTCGGGTTTGCCACCATTGAGGGGTATTGAGCACCAAATTGATTTGATTCCAGGATCCTCATTACCAAACCGAGCTCCCTATAGAACTAATCCCCAAGAAACAAAGGAGATTCAGAAACAAGTACAAGAGCTTCTTGATAAAGGTTACATTCGGATAAGTCTTTCTCCTTGTGCTGTTCCTGTTATTTTAGTGCCTAAAAAAGATGGTACATGGCGCATGTGTGTAGATTGTAGAGCAATTAACAATATCACTATTCGTTATCGTCATCCTATACCACGTTTGGAAGACATGTTAGATGAATTAAGTGGTAGTGCTATTTTCTCTAAAATTGATTTGCGTAGTGGTTATCATCAAATTAGGATGAAAGACGGGGATGAATGGAAAACAGCTTTTAAAACAAAATTTGGTTTATATGAGTGGTTAGTTATGCCTTTTGGATTGACTAATGCACCTAGTACTTTCATGAGATTAATGAACCATGTTTTGAGGAATTTTATTGGTAAATTTGTGGTAGTATATTTTGATGATATTCTTATTTATAGCCACAATGAGCATGAACATGTTGATATTAGACAAGTTTTGCAAGTGCTAAGAGAACATCAATTATATGGTAATTTGGAAAAGTGCACTTTTGGCAAAGATAAGGTCATATTTCTTGGTTATGTTGTTTCTAAACATGGGATTGAAGTAGATGAATCAAAAATTGAAGCTATTAAAAATTGGCCTATTCCTACTAATGTGAGTCAAGTAAGAAGTTTTAATGGATTAGCTGGTTTTTATAGAAGATTTGTCAAAGACTTTAGTACACTTGCTGCACCTTTGAATGAACTCACTAAAAAGGGTGTAGAATTTGTGTGGGGAGTTGAACAAGATATTGCTTTTGATGCTATTAAAGAGAAGTTGATTTCGGCCCCTTTATTAATGCTTCCTAATTTTGACAAACAATTTGAGATTGAGTGTGATGCTAGTGGCATAGGTATTGGAGGAGTGTTAATGCAAGAAAAGAAACCTATTGCCTATTTTTCTGAAAAATTACATGGTGCACAATTGAATTATTCTGTTTATGACAAAGAATATATGCACTTGTGAGAGTTTTAGAGGTGTGGAAACATTACTTGTGGCCTAAAGAATTTATTATCCATAGTGATCATGAAGCATTGAAATTCTTAAAGTGCCAAACAAATTTGAATAAAAGACATGCTAAATGGGTTGAATTTATTGAGTCTTTTCCATACATAATTAAACATAAAAAGGGATTGGACAATGTAGTTGCTGATGCTTTGTCAAGGAAAAACATGTTACTTTCTAATTTAGAGATCAAGGTCTCGGGTTTGGAGGGTATTAGAGAGCTATATGCTAATGATAAGGAATTTTCTATGCCATTTAATAAATGTTCTAATGTTAAGGCATGGGATAAATTTCATATACATGATGGATACTTGTTTAGAGCTAACAAATTATGTATTCCCGAGTGTTCTTTGCGTTTATTCTTATTACAGGAATCTCATAGTGGAGGGTTGATGGGACACTTTGGAAGAGAGAAAACATTGCTTATGTTGGCTGAAAATTTTTATTGGGCACATATGAGAAGGGATGTGTATAGATTGGTGCAAAGATGTATTACATGCAATAAGGCAAAATCCAAGTTGAAGCCCCACGGTTTGTACACCCATTGCCATCCCCAAGTACACCATGGGAGGATATTAGTATGGATTTCGTATTGGGTTTGCCAAGAACAAAAAGAGGCCATGATTCTATCTTTGTAGTGGTGGACAGATTTTCCAAGATGGCACACTTCATTGCTTGTCATAAGAGTGATGATGCCTCTCACATTGCAAATTTGTTCTTTAGAGAAATTGTGAGACTACATGGTGTGCCAAGAACAATTGTTTCTGATAGAGATGTCAAGTTTATGAGCTATTTTTGGAAGACACTATGGGGGAAGCTTGGCACCAAATTATTATTCTCCACTACTTGCCACCCCCAAACTGATGGGCAAACTGAAGTTGTGAATAGGACATTGTCTACATTGTTGAGAAGCATGATCAAGAAGAATTTGAGGGAGTGGGAAGATTGTTTGCCACATGTGGAGTTTGCTTATAATAGGGCTGTGCATTCAACCACAAATTTTTGTCCCTTTGAGGTGGTTTATGGATTTCGGCCTACTACACCCCTAGACTTGTTACCACTTCCAATTCAAGAGAGAATTAATATGGATGCTTCTAAGAGGGCTGATTTTGTGAGGAAGATACATGAGAAGACAATGGATGCTATTGAGAAGAAGGGAAAATATGTAGCTCAAAAGAGAAATCAAAAGAGGAAGGAAGTTATTTTTCAAGAGGAGATTTAGTATGGGTGCACTTTCGGAAGGATAGGTTCCTAAGCTAAGGAAATCAAAATTGTTACCAAGAGGTGCTGGTCCTTACAAAGTGATTGCAAAATAAATGATAATGCATACAAGATAGATCTTCCCATTGATGAGTTTGGAGTGAGCAATTCCTTCAATGTTGCTGATTTGACACCATATCATGGTGATGTTCTTGATGAGGACATCAAGGCTTTTCAAGGGGGGGAGGATGATGAGGACATCCCTAGTGTTTTCACCTATTATTTCACATGATGATATTCTTATAAAACATGATGAAGTGAGGCTTGGTCCCATGACAAGATCAAGGACCAAACTATTACAACAACAGGTGAATTCACTCCTACTTGAGTACATTTGTGATTATGAGAATTTTATACTACCTAAATCCATGCATGTTTGTATTTTTAGGTTTGTTGATAACACAAGCATTAAGGAGGGAGATCAAGGAGAGATGATGCACATGGATGGAGAGGAGCTGAGAACAAATGTTGATCATGGTGAAAACAATTCTACAAGTGTGGAAAACAAGTGCTAGATTGTTATTCCACACTAATGGAGGGACATAACAAGAGGAGGGCGCCCACAAGGAAGTACCTATGCGCCATATAGAGTCCAATTAGTTAACATGGTTTGTATACCATTATGGCCGAATCCCCTAGCATGGGTCGGTTTGTATCTATTGTGGTTGAGTCCAAGTCCAAAACTAGACCCATGTTGGGTTCCTATTCGGGTTGGTGGGTGTTGCTTGCGCAAGGCACCTTGTGGCCGCACCCCACCCCTCATATATACCCCTTGGGGCGCATAGATTAGGTTAGACTACGTTAAAACAAAAACCCTAGACTTCTAGATTGTATTGCTTGAAGCATTCATCTTGAATCATATACCTTTGCAAATCTGAGTGTATTCTGCTGTTCCACTGGGAATAAGGAGAAACAGGACCACTTGTAGTCGGTGGCTACGTGTGCAAGAGTGTGGAGTCTCGAATATCCGAAGGGGTTAAGTGCTGTTGCAATTGGTGACAGGGTTTAGCCAAAGGAGAGAGCGAGGTATCACATTGGTTATCAAAAGTTCACTGAGAAGATCGGGCCACCCCTTATCAGCCTTATTACACGTCTTGACATCAATGTGATTGGTTTGGATGAAATCAAAGACTTATATGCTTCCGATGCTTTCTTTGGTCCTATATTTGAGAAGTGCTTGCCTAACCGAGGTTTCGATGATTTCCATCTTCACAAAGGTTTCTTGTTTAAGGCTAACAAATTGTGTATCCCCGAGTCTTCTCTTCGCTTGTTGTTATTGAAGGAATCACATGAAGGAGGCCTCATGGGACACTTTGGACGCGACAAGACCTATGCAATGCTCTCCACCAACTACTATTGGCCCAAGATGAAGCACCACGTTGAGAGACACGTCAAGAGATGTTCCACATGCCTCCGAGCTAAGTCCACTTCCAACCCTCATGGTCTTTACATGCCATTACCTATCCCACATGCACCTTGGAGTGATTAGCATGGACTTTGTGTTAGGCCTTCCACGAACTAAAACCAACATGGATTCAATCTTTGTAGTTGTGGATCGTTTCTCTAAGATGGCACATTTCATTCCTTGTAACCGAACCGACGATGCTTCACATGTTGCTACTTTGTTTTTCAGGGAAATTGTGCGTCTACATGGTGTACCTACTTCAATTGTCTCGGACCGCGACGTCAAGTTCACCTCCTACTTTTGGAAGACATTGATGGCCAAGCTCGGCGTCAAGCTACTATTCTCCACCGCCTATCACCCACAAACGGATGGACAAACCGAGGTCGTCAACCGCACACTCTCTTCACTACTTCGCGCATTGATCAAGCCCAACTTGAAGAATTGGGAGGAATGCATCCCACACGCCGAGTTCGCCTACAACCGTGCTCTCCATCAAGTTACCAAGAAGAGTCCCTTCGAGATCGTCTACGGCTTCAACCCCAACACCGCCCTCGACATACTCCCTTTGCCTCTACGCGAGCGAGCAAACATGGACATCGACAAGCGCACCGACTACATCAAGAAGCTCCACGACTCCACAAGGGCTACACTTGAGAAGCATTCCGAGCACCGAGCCTCTATCATGAACAAGAACAAGAAACCCATGGTGTTCCAAGAAGGTGACCTCGTGTGGCTACACTTGCGCAAGGACCGGTTCCCCGAAGAGCGCAACTCCAAGCTCAAGCCAAGAGGTGACGGTCCCTTCAAGGTCATCAAGCGCATCAACAACAACGCCTACAAGCTCGACTTACCGCAATCCAAGTACCTCGTCCACAACTCCTTCAATGTCAAGGACCTCTCTCCTTCCATGGATACCCAAGCGATGAAGACGACGCCGAGTCGAGGTCGACTCTTTTTCAAGGGGGGGGAGATGATGTAGCCCACCCAACTCCACCGAGTGCACCGATGACAAGATCACGCGCAAAGGCCATCAAAGATAAGGTGAACTCGCTCCTCTCATCCCATGCTTTCGGTCATGTGGAGAATGGTGCGCTACCTCATGGCGCAACACTGTGTGTGCTCAGGTTCAAGTCCACCAAGGGTGCCCAAGAAGACGCGGAAGGCGAACGAGCAAGACCAGCACAAGGAGACGAAGCCGGAAAGCTCCAGGCAGCGGAACCTCCGGTGGTCCCACCGGAGCCTCCGCTCCCCGCTCACACCGGAACCTCCGGTGTGTGGCCTCCGCCCAAAAGCCCTTCGGGTGGAAAGTGGCGGAGCTACCACCGGAGCCTCCACCGGAGCCGCCACCGGAACCCGGGCGGAACCTCCGGTAATCCCACCGGAGCCTCCGCTCCACGACTCGCCACCGGAGCCTCCGGTGTTTCCTTCGCGCGGAACCCCGTCGGGTGGGTGACCACGGAGCCGCCACCGGACCCCACCGGAGCCTCCGCTCCATCCACCGGAACCTCCGGTGGAAACCACCGGAGCCTCCGCTGCTGTGCGGACTGCGTGACACTTGCGGGCCTTGGGCCTTGTTCCTTATCCTCCCACCTACCCCCTTTGGCACTAGACTATATAGTCACCCCCATTCTCAGATCTAGGGTTAGAGTTGAATTTAGAACATTTGGAGCTCAGCTCTCTTGTATCCCTCTTTGAGGAACCATCCCTCCGACATCGTCGAGGATTGTATCAAGGCACATCCAAATACTTGGTCTCTCCCTTTGGGTTTCTATCAAGTACTTGACCAATCTTCCTCTCGATTATCTTGAGGTTCTATTGGCGTAGTGGACCGGCTACGGGTGTAAAGCGGTTTCAATCAAGGTGAGCTCAGTTGAATCGATCGTTCCGTAGGCGGCCCTCGGGGTTAGTTGACGGAAGATTTGGGGTTCTTCGGTTCTTACTAGTTATCCTTGTGTTTGTTTGCCTTGCCTTCGATTTCCCCCTCGTTTCCCCCTCGTGTGTTCATCGAGTTCTTCGTGTTCTTCGTGTTCTCCGTCGATTCGTGAAGATCGGGCCAATCTAGGAGTAACCCTCCGCATCAATTCCTAGTAGAATTCTTGTTCAAATAACTTGAACTAGGTTTTTTATTAGTAAATTGCTTGCTCAAAATTTTATTTTAATTCATTCCTAGTAGAATTCTCTTAACTAGTTGTTTATTAGTAAATTTCTTTCTTAAAATTTAATTCTAAATTCATTCCTAGTAGAATTCTTGTTCAAATAACTTAACTAGGTTTTTTATCAGTAAATTTCTTGCTTAAAATTTAATTCTAAATTCATTCCTAGTAGAATTCTTGTTTAAATAACTTAACTAGGTTTTTTATTAGTAAATTTCTTGCTTAAAATTTAATTCTAAATTCATTCCTAGTAGAATTCTTGTTCAAATAACTTGAACTAGGTTTTTTATTAGTAAATTGCTTGCTCAAAATTTTATTCTAAATTCATTCCTAGTATGATTCTCTTAACTAGTTTTTTATTAGTAAATTTCTTGCTTAAAATTTAATTCTAAATTCATTCCTAGTAGAATTCTTGTTCAAATAACTTCACTAGGTTTTTTATTAGTAAATTTCTTGCTTAAAATTCAATTCTAAATTCATTCCTAGTAGAATCTTGTTCAAATAACTTAACTAGGTTTTTTATTAGTAAATTTCTTGCTTAAAATTTAATTCTAAATTCATTCCTTGTAGAATTCTTGTTCAAATAACTTGAACTAGGTTTTTTATTAGTAAATTGCTTGCTCAAAATTTTATTCTAAATTCATTCCTAGTAGAATTCTCTTAACTAGTTTTTTACTAGTAAATTTCTTGCTTAAAATTTAATTCTAAATTCATTCCTAGTAGAATTCTTGTTCAAATAACTTAACTAGGTTTTTTATCAGTAAATTTCTTGCTTAAAATTTAATTCTAAATTCATTCCTAGTAGAATTCTTGTTCAAATAACTTAACTAGGTTTTTTATTAGTAAATTTCTTGCTTAAAAATTTAATTCTAAATTCATTCCTAGTAGAATTCTTGTTTAAATAACTTAACTAGGTTTTTTATTAGTAAATTTCTTGCTTAAAATTTAATTCTAAATTCATTCCTAGTAGAATTCTTGTTCAAATAACTTGAACTAGGTTTTTTATTAGTAAATTGCTTGCTCAAAATTTTATTTTAATTCATTCCTAGTAGAATTCTCTTAACTAGTTGTTTATTAGTAAATTTCTTGCTTAAAATTTAATTCTAAATTCATTCCTAGTAGAATTCTTGTTCAAATAACTTAACTAGGTTTTTTATCAGTAAATTTCTTGCTTAAAATTTAATTCTAAATTCATTCCTAGTAGAATTCTTGTTCAAATAACTTAACTAGGTTTTTTATTAGTAAATTTCTTGCTTAAAAATTTAATTCTAAATTCATTCCTAGTAGAATTCTTGTTTTAAATAACTTAACTAGGTTTTATTAGTAAATTTTCTTGCTTAAAATTTAATTCTAAATTCATTCCTAGTAGAATTCTTGTTCGAATAACTTGAACTAGGTTTTTTATTAGTAAATTGCTTGCTCAAAATTTTATTCTAAATTCATTCCTAGTATGATTCTCTTAACTAGTTTTTTATTAGTAAATTTCTTGCTTAAAATTTAATTCTAAATTCACTCCTAGTAGAGTTCTTGTTGAAATAACTTAACTAGTTTTTTATTAGTAAATTTCTTGCTTAAAATTTAATTCTAAATTCATTCCTAGTAGAATTCTTGTTCAAATAACTTAACTAGGTTTTTTATTAGTAAATTTCTTGCTTAAAAATTTAATTCTAAATTCATTCCTAGTAGAATTCTTGTTTAAATAACTTAACTAGGTTTTTTATTAGTAAATTTCTTGCTTAAAATTTAATTCTAAATTCATTCCTAGTAGAATTCTTGTTCAAATAACTTGAACTAGGTTTTTTATTAGTAAATTGCTTGCTCAAAATTTTATTCTAAATTCATTCCTAGTATGATTCTCTTAACTAGTTTTTTATTAGTAAATTTCTTGCTTAAAATTTAATTCTAAATTCATTCCTAGTAGAATTCTTGTTCAAACAACTTCACTAGGTTTTTTATTAGTAAATTTCTTGCTTAAAATTCAATTCTAAATTCATTCCTAGTAGAATTCTTGTTCAAATAACTTAACTAGGTTTTTTATTAGTAAATTTCTTGCTTAAAATTTAATTCTAAATTCATTCCTTGTAGAATTCTTGTTCAAATAACTTGAACTAGGTTTTTTATTAGTAAATTGCTTGCTCAAAATTTTATTCTAAATTCATTCCTAGTAGAATTCTCTTAACTAGTTTTTTACTAGTAAATTTCTTGCTTAAAATTTAATTCTAAATTCATTCCTAGTAGAATTCTTGTTCAAATAACTTAACTAGGTTTTTTATCAGTAAATTTCTTGCTTAAAATTTAATTCTAAATTCATTCCTAGTAGAATTCTTGTTCAAATAACTTAACTAGGTTTTTTATTAGTAAATTTCTTGCTTAAAAATTTAATTCTAAATTCATTCCTAGTAGAATTCTTGTTTAAATAACTTAACTAGGTTTTTTATTAGTAAATTTCTTGCTTAAAATTTAATTCTAAATTCATTCCTAGTAGAATTCTTGTTCAAATAACTTGAACTAGGTTTTTTATTAGTAAATTGCTTGCTCAAAATTTTATTTTAATTCATTCCTAGTAGAATTCTCTTAACTAGTTGTTTATTAGTAAATTTCTTGCTTAAAATTTAATTCTAAATTCATTCCTAGTAGAATTCTTGTTCAAATAACTTAACTAGGTTTTTTATTAGTAAATTTCTTGCTTAAAATTTAATTCTAAATTCATTCCTAGTAGAATTCTTATTTAAATAACTTAACTAGGTTTTTTATTAGTAAATTTCTTGCTTAAAATTTTATTCTAAATTCATTCCTAGTATGATTCTCTTAACTAGTTTTTTATTAGTAAATTTCTTGCTTAAAATTTAATTCTAAATTCATTCCTAGTAGAATTCTTGTTCAAATAACTTCACTAGGTTTTTTATTAGTAAATTTCTTGCTTAAAATTCAATTCTAAATTCATTCCTAGTAGAATTCTTGTTCAAATAACTTAACTAGGTTTTTTATTAGTAAATTTCTTGCTTAAAATTTAATTCTAAATTCATTCCTTGTAGAATTCTTGTTCAAATAACTTGAACTAGGTTTTTTATTAGTAAATTGCTTGCTCAAAATTTTATTCTAAATTCATTCCTAGTAGAATTCTCTTAACTAGTTTTTTACTAGTAAATTTCTTGCTTAAAATTTAATTCTAAATTCATTCCTAGTAGAATTCTTGTTCAAATAACTTAACTAGGTTTTTTATCAGTAAATTTCTTGCTTAAAATTTAATTCTAAATTCATTCCTAGTAGAATTCTTGTTCAAATAACTTAACTAGGTTTTTTATTAGTAAATTTCTTGCTTAAAAATTTAATTCTAAATTCATTCCTAGTAGAATTCTTGTTTAAATAACTTAACTAGGTTTTTTATTAGTAAATTTCTTGCTTAAAATTTAATTCTAAATTCATTCCTAGTAGAATTCTTGTTCAAATAACTTGAACTAGGTTTTTTATTAGTAAATTGCTTGCTCAAAATTTTATTTTAATTCATTCCTAGTAGAATTCTCTTAACTAGTTGTTTATTTGTAAATTTCTTGCTTAAAATTTAATTCTAAATTCATTCCTAGTAGAATTCTTGTTCAAATAACTTAACTAGGTTTTTTATCAGTAAATTTCTTGCTTAAAATTTAATTCTAAATTCATTCCTAGTAGAATTCTTGTTCAAATAACTTAACTAGGTTTTTTATTAGTAAATTTCTTGCTTAAAATTTAATTCTAAATTCATTCCTAGTAGAATTCTTGTTCAAATAACTTGAACTAGGTTTTTTATTAGTAAATTGCTTGCTCAAAATTTTATTCTAAATTCATTCCTAGTATGATTCTCTTAACTAGTTTTTTATTAGTAAATTTCTTGCTTAAAATTCAATTCTAAATTCATTCCTAGTAGAATTCTTGTTCAAATAACTTAACTAGGTTTTTTATTAGTAAATTTCTTGCTTAAAATTTAATTCTAAATTCATTCCTAGTAGAATTCTTATTTAAATAACTTAACTAGGTTTTTTATTAGTAAATTTCTTGCTTAAAATTTTATTCTAAATTCATTCCTAGTATGATTCTCTTAACTAGTTTTTTATTAGTAAATTTCTTGCTTAAAATTTAATTCTAAATTCATTCCTAGTAGAATTCTTGTTCAAATAACTTCACTAGGTTTTTTATTAGTAAATTTCTTGCTTAAAATTCAATTCTAAATTCATTCCTAGTAGTGATATGGATATAATAGGGGTCCATGAGGATTTTCCATGCTTTAATTGGAAGGAAATATTGAGCCTCACTACTGTTCATGATAAGGTGAATTCTTTCCTAGTAATGCATGTTATTTGTGTTTATAAGAATGTTATACTACCTAAGCATATGTATTTATGTATGATAGGTTTATTTATAACACAAACATTATTGGAGGCAAGGAGCATGGAATCATGGAGCAAAGCATTGGAGAACTCATGGAAGAAGAGGAGGCAGAATAATTGTGATAAGGGGTGGCCCAATCTTCTCAGTGAACTCACAGATAACTTCTGTATTGATAACTAGTGCGCCACTAAGAACTCTCCGGCTGACCCCTGAAGCCAATGCAACAGATAGCAACCCAATGGATATTCTTAACTCCACACTCTTGCACAAGTAATCCACCGACTACAAGTGGTCCTGTACCGTCTTATTCCCAGTGGAACAGCAGGTAACACGTAAAGTTTGCAGATGAACTTCCAGTATGAAAGGCTAACAAGCAGTTTCAATTAGAGGTTATGGGGTTTGTTTGATTCAATCGTAGTCTCCCCTATTCCACACGCAGGTGGTAGCTATATATGAGGGAGGGGTGCGGCCACAAGCTCCTTGCGCAAGCAATCCCTCTCCTACTCGACTAGGACTCCTATTTCCTAACACATATGGATACAAACCGACCCCACACACAAAGGGGTGCGGCCATATTGGTATACAGACCAATTGGACTCGTTTTGGAAACTGGCAGAAAACTATTCGTGGCTTGTTTCGGTCCCCACGGCTTGCACGAGTCGAATTTCTTGATGGGGCCGGATCCATTGGAAAGCCCATCAAATTCCCTATCCGTATTCTGCTCGTTTGCTGTATTTGGAGCCAGTATGAAGAATCCATGACTATTTCAAATTCGGGACTCCTGGCAGTCCGAACTGACACATCATTCCTTGTAGTTTTTTCCATGCCTCCTTGTTTTGCTCCTTGCTTCCTCTTCTCCATCCATGTTTTGTGTTATCAATAAACCTAATCATACATATCATAGGCTTAGGTAGTATAACGTTCTCACAAACACAAACATTATTTATTACTAGGAAAGAATTCACCTTATATGAACATCAGTGAGGCTTAGTATTTCCTTCCAACTCAAGCATAAAATGACTCTCATGGACCTCTATTATGTCCATATCATCCTCCCTTTCTTCAAGACAAGCCGTCCTCGGCTTGTAGTAAGCTGAAAGTGGAAGAAACAAAAAGAACAACGTGTATGCACAATACAAATATCTATAATGAGGTGCATTAGTTGTTATCATATCATAAAATTGTGCCCTAGACATGTGACCACGATTTTTCTTAAAAACATCACATAATTGTCATAGCACTCCATAAAATAGCAATCACAATTGCAAATATAAGTGAAGCTCAATAAAATCATGATCAAAATGAGAATCATATGTGTATATATTTTTATTGTTAGTATCAATTCAATTGTTCTCACCGAAGATCTATGATCAAATTTATGTTTATTAATACACTCAAAGGTGGGAACATGCTTATTATTTTCATCATGAAAATTGTAACTTAATTTGCAAATATAAGTGAAGAACAATTTATTAGCACATGTATGTGACAAGTATTGTGGCAAACCAAACATATGTGTAAAATCATGCTCATATGTAGGAAGTTGTAGCTTAGTTACCCAAGGTAAAACAATGTTCAAATCCACATGATCACATGTTATGCATATATGATCCACCATAAAAATTTCACTCATGTTATAATCACCAATCAAGTTAAAAGTGAAAGAAGAAACATAATTGCTAGAATTGACATATGAAATTTCAGCAACCTTTTTCATAGCACTTTGCACATTAATTGATTCATTTAACATGATGTAATCCACAATATCATTAGGTGGTATTTTAGCAAGTACTTCTTTATGTGAAATCAAAACCACATGATTAAATTTCGAAATTAGCACATTATCACATGTAGATGGAATATATATGCTTGTTAACTCACAAGAATCAACTAGCAATTTAGTGGGTTCACATAAATCAATACTTGAGAGGGGTAATACGAAATCAGCACCTTTATCAATAGCATCCACCTCAGAATAATTAGGTACCAATTCAACTATCTCAAGTGGTGATGCAGGTTCTACTTGTTGTGGCTCCCTTTCTTCAAAAGTAACCTGCATATCACAAGAAACAAAACTAGGCACAATGGCATGCTCCTCCAATGGTTGTGGTGTTGGTGGTGGTGGTGCAGGTTGTACTATAGGCTCCCTTTCTTCAAAAGCAACTTGCACATCACAAGACACAACACTAGGAGTAGACATTGTTACATTAGTAGAAACAACCTCATAGGTCTTCTTAACCTCTACAGATCTCATAACCAATGGTTGATGTCTAATTCTTTTAAATGTTGTAGGACTTTCATGAAATATCCAATCTCTCTTTTTATTCCAAAAGAATTGTAAATCAGGATAATGGCTATCAAAATTAACCTTATAGATAGTGCACCAAGAATCACTCAACAAAAGGTGACAACAAGTAAATGCTCTAGGAAACACATGACACCTAACTAGTATTCTATGATCATGAATAGTTAACGGAATGAAAGTAGCATGAGTAATGGGAAGTGGAGCACCATTAGTTTCTAACATAAATGAAGTGCGAGTTGCATAAGTTGTCAACTGTAATGCTTCAACAACCTCAATACTAACAAAACTATACCACCGTGTACCCTTATCAAGAGTAATAGCAACAGTACTACCATTGATGTCTCCGCTGAAGTGGAACAAATTTGGTGCAAGTATTCCACTAGAATCCTCCTCCCAGAAAGCATCACTGCACACAGAAGAACTAGAAAACTCCATTGATTAACTTGTTAGTAACAAAATAACAATGGGATGTGGTGTTCTCTCACAACTCACTCAAAAATCTAGCAAGACAATAGATTATCTTACCGTTCCAAAGTGAATAGAAATACTTACCAACAAGTAGTGGCAACTAATATGCTTTGATGTGAAGAAGAGAATACCCAGGGTGCTAACAATCACAAGACAAACAAGGTATATGGTGGGGCTTGGAATGGATACCTAACAACACCAAAATAACAATCCTATTTGCTGTCCAATGTGATATAAAAAGCACAGGAAACACACACCAAGTATGGAGACAAATGTGGCAATGCAAATATATGGAGGAAATTTTGCAATGCACTGGAAAGACACTAGCCAAGCTCAAATAATATTCAGGCACAAGATTGCTCAATGGTGTGTCAATATAGCAATGATGAAAACAGCTCCACAAATATATCAATATATCTCAAGGCCTTTTTGCTTTTTCTCAATTCTTTTTTTTTTCTTTTTTTTGATACTTTTTACTGGCCAAATAACAACACTAGGAGCAATACTATCAAGTGGTAACAATGCTATGAACAATGTGACACAAGTATGATAAAGAGCAGCCTGAAAACGAGCAAAATATAGCTAGTCTTATTGGGTATGCTCCTAAAAATATATATAGATAGGCCGTGTCTATGTCTCACAAGGATACGGAGTGGAAACAAAGCGAAATTGGCAAAGAAAACAGAGACTTACTGTGCTGTTTTGAGGCGCAGGTGAAAATTGTTGGCGTGGCTGTTTTGGCCGGTAGTAGTAGCGACAGAACGCGCGTGGTGCAGTGCCCAGCGCGAAACGAATCCCGGGTGCGTGGAACTAGCGCTCAGCGATTGGCTCCAGGAAAGAAAAGACGCGCGCGGCGACGCTACACGCGTTTTGTCAGGGCGAGCGAATCGCGCGAACGAATCCCGAGCGGTTACGATTGCGCGCTTCCCGAGGGGAAACCAGGGACGCGGAACAAGTCCAGATGCCACACGCGCGCGAAAAACGAGTTCGGTTGGAATACCAGCGCGGAACGCGACAAACGCGTGCAGGAGCGCCCGCTCGGTTCGACGGAGGCCTGCGCAACGCGTGGCCGACAGGGATTCCGACACGGACGACAGAACCGTGACGCGTTTTGGCAGGATTGCGATGGAAAGACACAAGGCGTGGATGTGCGGCTGCCTTTTCTGTCGGTTGGTAGCGGCGCTCGGAAACCGATACTAGATGGGATCGGTACGATGCTTTCGTGGATTGAAACGCGGGCGGCGGGTGGAGCGACGCGGTTTCGCGCGTGGTGTGGCACGGAAATAGGAGCGCGCGTGGTTTGATGGGATCGGTGCGAGTGGGACCAAGGCGCACGACGCGATTATGGTGGATTGGAAGCAGCGCGGCAGCGGATGGAAAACCAGGTGAAAATTGTTGCTCCGATCCCAGCAAGGAATCTGACGGTGGCTAGGGCAATGCGCAGCAGATTTGGGCAAATATTTTTGGTGGGATTTTCTGGTATAGATCTAAACAAAAGATGAACACGAGGAACCCTAATAGACAAAAACTAAAAACAGAAAAACGGGAACGCAAATCAACAAGAAACAGCAACTAGTAGATGCAAATTGGTGTTGATCTAGGCTCTGGCAATGAACTAAACAACTATTTTTGTGGGGCAATTTTCTGGATAGGTAATAAAAACACTCAAACTAAAGGGAAATTGATAGCTCACCGAGGCAACCTGTAAATCTGATACCAAGATGATAAGGGGTGGCCCAATCTTCTCAGTGAACTCACAGATAACTTCTGTATTGATAACTAGTGCGCCACTAAGAACTCTCCGGCTGATCCCTGAAGCCAATGCAACAGATAGCAACCCAATGGATATTCTTAACTCCACACTCTTGCACAAGTAATCCACCGACTACAAGTGGTCCTGTACCGTCTTATTCCCAGTGGAACAGCAGGTAACACGTAAAGTTTGCAGATGAACTTCCAGTATGAAAGGCTAACAAGCAGTTTCAACTAGAGGTTATGGGGTTTGTTTGATTCAATCGTAGTCTCCCCTATTCCACACGCAGGTGGTAGCTATATATGAGGGAGGGGTGCGGCCACAAGCTCCTTGCGCAAGCAATCCCTCTCCTACTCGACTAGGACTCCTATTTCCTAACACATATGGATACAAACCGACCCCACACACAAAGGGGTGCGGCCATATTGGTATACAGACCAATTGGACTCGTTTTGGAAACTGGCAGAAAACTATTCGTGGCTTGTTTCGGTCACCACGGCTTGCACGAGTCGAATTTCTTGATGGGGCCGGATCCATTGGAAAGCCCATCAAATTCCCTATCCGTATTGTGCTCGTTTGCTGTATTTGGAGCCCGTATGAAGAATCCATGACTATTTCAAATTCGGGACTCCTGGCAGTCCGAACTGACACATCATTTCCTTGTAGTTGTTTTCCATGCCTCCTTGTTTTGCTCCTTGCTTCCTCTTCTCCATCCATGTTTGTGTTATCAATAAACCTAATCATACATATCATAGGCTTAGGTAGTATAACGTTCTCACAAACACAAACATTATTTATTACTAGGAAAGAATTCACCTTATAATGAACATCAGTGAGGCTTAGTATTTCCTTCCAACTCAAGCATAAATGACTCTCATGGACCTCTATTATGTCCATATCATGTTGCATTTGTCATTTTGAGCAATTTGGTATATAACTTTTATTTTTCTAATTTTATTGAATAAAAACTTATTTTTCTATTTTTAAATGACTAGTAGCTTTGCACGTGCACGCACGTCTTTACAAGACAGATCTTAGTATGGTTTACTTAAATGACAGGAACTCCTAAAAATGTTGAATGGCTGTGGTTGATCTGTTGTCTTCCTCTAATTTCCGTAGAGCGGTACTCCTTCAATGTAGCCACCTCCATGCATTCGACCTTTCACCATCACACGACTATATCCCATGTTCCTACTCGTCGGGGCCACCCCCACTCCCACTTCATTTTGCCGAGTCTCCTCCCTTAACTCGAATTGCCCCGTACCACCCAACTTGGGGGCTTCTCGGCCTACATTGCGCATCATCCTGCCTTGGGTAACCGGCAACCTTCACCAGCGCCAACAGGAGCTTGGAGTAGCTAATTGCTCGCCACCAATTCGAATACTATATCCTGACATGTCAGTTTCATCTCCGGATGGTGACATGATCCTCTATCTCTCACACTGAATGACGGAGGCATGTCGCCAGCTCCTGACCGTTTATTCCTACACATACGCTCTCGAGCATATGGTATCCTGCTTGCACAACCTCCAAAATAATATGATTTCGTTTCTTATGTTGATTCGCCATCTAGGCTTCCATGCCAAGAAAAGAACACGGAGAGAACCTCCAAAATAATGCAATACCTCCGGTAATATAAGTGGAAAAAATTAGAGAGAAATTTCAATCAGTTTGGGTTTGAAAAACATAAGGGAATGCTTAACCATTTGCACATGAGGTGTGAACAAAATTTAATAATTTTTCGACGTCCCAAGACATTGGCGTCATCGTGCAGACATAGCTCATTGCACAGATTTCCGTCTCACCACGCTTCGCGGCTGCCAGACTCCGCGTAACATGACGGATATATAGATACCTCAATTTTCCAGCGACCCGTCGTTGAGAGTCGGAAGCCTTGGCGACCGCAGGCAGTGGAGTTCCCTTGGCAATGGACAGGTGCACCCCTTCGGAACAAAAGAGCGTCCAATATTCTAAAACTGTTAGACGCAGAAACAGAGCGTACTCTATTCAGATAGATTCCATTTTTCTGAACATTTCCATACTTTCATTTTATTTTTCTGAGTAATATTTCAATAGTTATTTAATTTACCAAATTAACTCATTTTCTGGAATTTCCTGGAAATATTAAACAGAGGAGATATGACATCACTGTGATGTCACTGTGACATCACAATGCTCTGTACTCACGGATGATCTTCGAATTCGACGAAATTCACGCGCTAGGTTCAAATCAAACTATACCACGGGACAGAGGAGGTGGAGGGGAACCTAGAGAGGGCCTCGGCGGGCCGAATGGTCGCCGGAACGCTCGCCGGCAAGCTCGGGCGCGGCGGCGATCCGCGGTCGACGGTGAGAGGGAGCAGCAGAGGGGTAGGAAGCAAGGGAGGTGCATGGGCATGTTCAGCATGACGCTGTGAAGCGGATGTTGTGACATGAGACGGCCGAGGCGGCCGGAATCGTCGCCGGTGAGGGAAGGACGACGGCGGCCGTGGCAGAGGTGGGCGGCGCGATTGGAGCTCTACCGGGGCTCCCTGCTGCTGCTCGAGCTCGAGGATGTCCACGAGGAGACGGCGGAGGCGGTGAGGTGCTCCACGGCGCTCGGGAGCGGCCGTATCGACGGCGGCGAGCGGCGGCTATGGCCGGATCTAGGGTTTCGCTCGGGAGGAAGGTACAGAGGAGAGGAGGGAGTGAGGTGCTACGAGAGAGAGAGCGAGGAAGCCACGGCGTCTCCTTGCCCCTATCCACTCGAGGAGGAAAACAAGCAGGAGGTGGCAATCCGGCGACGGCGGCACTGCCACGCATGAGCTCCTACTGTCAAAGGAAGAAGATGACCAAATTTCACAACACCCCCTGAAATTTCTGGAAAAACACAACAATGTCCTTTTCCATTTTAAAACAAGACAGAAAACAAACTTTTGAGGGCCTTTTTGAAATCAAAAAAATTGGTAAAAATATCTTTTGGAAACTTATGAAATTTCCAAAAAAACCATGTGTTTCTTTGGTGTTTAAAATATTTTCAAGTACAAAATTTTGGGAACCAAAATAAGTACTATTTGTGGGATTTTATCAAACCATTTAAATTCATAATTTAAATTAGTTTAAATTGGTTTCAATTTTTGTTTTCATGCATGTATGAGATGAACACAACACCACACACCTAGTTTAGCAAGAATTGGGATGTTACAAATCTACCCCCCTTACAAGAATCTCGTCCCGAGATTCCCGAAGGAAAAGAAAGAAGGAACACCGGTTTTGAACAACCTTCTCGAATCTTGCGGTTTTCTTCTCGAAGAGGTTAATCCGCAGCACTTCCGAAGATTCTTCAGCGGCTACACCTTAGGTAGGAGGGAAAACTCTTAGGGTTTGATCTTCACGAAGATCGAGTATCTCATGCGCGACTCATGACAGGAATGTTCATAAAGAACTGTTGAGTTAACAAGCATGAAACACATCAAGGTAACGGAGTGAATAGAAGATGGTTTCAAGTTTGCGGACGATTGGGTTTTGAAAGGATTTAGAATATGAGCTTTGCACAAGACTTTAAATCCTTTTTGGAAAAGAAAGGTTGAACAACTTATAACATCGAGATATCTTCGAAATAGAATACCAAGATGGGAAGGATGGTCTGGGATATCACAAAGTAATATTCGTAGACGAGAGAGAACACAAAGATATATGAATCGTGTGTCCAAGATAGAGGTATGATACAGGATCATGTTCACTCTTCGAAGTGGACACGAAAGATAACGGAACTTTCAACCATTCCATAACAGTTTCTTGAAATCCTTGTCAAGGATCAGATTGTTACTTCATGACAAAAGATGAGTAACCAAAACAAGTTGGAACACCATAATGAAGGAGGAAGTCTTGGTCACACCATAAGGCTGGTTAACCAACGAGGACTGAGACACCGAAAGGAATAAGGAATCTCTTTCCTATGTGGTTTGGACGTAGCAATACATCTACCACATAGCTGAGATCCCACGGCTGAAATGACTGGCAAATTCACACAATGTGTGAGATGAACAGAACTTCAAGTATAAACAACTTGAAAGGGGATCTGATCAAAGGCGGTTACCAAACACCACGAGATGGTTCTCATGATGAACTTGATTCCACTAGAACAAAAGTTTTTGGAGGTTCAACCGAGAGATATTGGAAAGATCAACTTCCAAGTTTTCCTTGATGTTCTAGATACAGACAACAGGCTCACAACATGCCTTCTGTAGGTCATCAAGTGAAAGGGAAACTTTGGTTCGGAAGGACGATGAGGGAAACTTGTTGGAATGAGCCACACCATAATTCTCACGGAGAGTGGTTGTTCTTACGGATTCAAAGAGATATGACATTAGGCCTTCCGGATAATTGTGCCAACCACAACATCAACCATGCCGGATTTTGAAAAGACCTGATTCAATACTCTTGAGGAAATGATGCATGTAAAATGCATATGAATTTTGCATATTTTCACATGGTTTTCTATTACATATTGCATCATATAAAGGGTATAATTCAATGTTTTATAGTATTTTGGGGTTAAATTACCAAGTCCCCCAACTTTTATGGAATTAACCATGCCTGTCAGAAACCCCGTTTTTCTATATTTTTGAAGTTTCACGGGGCAAACTTCCGCGAAATCACCTGAAAATCTGCGGGGGTCATTTTTTTGGAAGGAGAAGACTTGCGGGCGAAGGATCCAGAAATTGGGCAAGGAGGCCCAAAAGGACCCTCCACGCGGCCAGATTCCTTGGCCGCGTGAGAGGCCCCCTTTTGGCCCCTGTGGCCCCAATTCCTTCCATCTTCGACTTACCGACTCCGTCTTGACCTAAAACCGACTATAAAAAGGGTCCCCCGTACCCTTACGGAGGAGAGCGCCACCGAAACACCAAAACAGAGACCAGAAGTTCCAGATTGGAGGGGGAAAACTCCGGCGGGGCGCCGCCGGTGTGATCTCCTACCCCTCCAACGTCATATCCATCGACATCTCCATGAAGAGGGAGTAGTCCACCCCAGGGCTATGGGTTTGTGGAAGTAGCACTTGTATCTCTCTCTCTCTATGTGCTTCACTAATTAGACGTATGAGCTGCCTCACATGATTACGGGCACCGTTGTAATTCCTATGTGGTGGATCTTTTCTATGAGTTATTGAATCTGAGATTGCAATTGTTTCTCTTGAGTTATTTGAGTAGATGTATCTTATGTACCCCGTTCTTATTTGCTAGCTTTGATCAATCTAGTTCTTGAGAGCGTGTGTGGGTGATGGGTGCATTAGTTGGAGTAACGGGGTGTGGGTAGTGCTGTGAAAGTGACAGAAGTTCAGATCCACTTAGGTTTTGTTAAACCTTTCTTTAGTTACCTCACTAGGGATAAAAAGGAGTACCTTGTTACCGGGGATTTGAAGTGACACTAATCAATCCATGACTAGATCTAGCAAGTTCTTACTTCAACTTCATGTCACATTGCTTAAAGCTATACTCTGGCTTTTCCTTAATTATCGAGGTGTTATGATTTATTTCGCATCTTGGTGGAGTATAAGAGGGATCAATATGACCGTAGATATCTCTATGCTAGGACGTGATGCCCATATGAAAGTACTCAATGTTAAACATGTTATTGTAATCTCACATGTAATTCTTTATGTCCACCGTCTACCACTTTATTTGAGAGAATGCAAGTGTGAAACCATGAACCCCGGTCCTATTTTAATTATAAGAAAACACTCTACTTACTTTGCTGCAATTTACTTTACTTTACTTGCATCTCCAATTCGAATTTACATTATCTCCATCACCACTTGCATCACAAAAATACAAAAACAATCCATTGCATATTTATTTTCTCATTTGCATTTAGTAGTAGATTTAATTATTGCACATTTACTTTCAGTTTTGCATTGCAATTTAGAAGTCTCACACCTTGTGCTTGACAACCACTTGCTGAGGTTGAGGGCACAAAATTCTCTACTTGTTTGCAGGATCCTGGAGGAAGCTTGGAAGACAACTGCTGAAATACTGGCTCCCCAAGAGTTCGATATAAACCCTCGAGTCACCCGCGTGGGGAAGAAGGCTTGCCACTAGCTACACACTCTGCACTTGGAGTCTCAACCTAGCCATGAGGAAACACTAACCATCGTTGCTGCTTGAGATTCAGCTCTGGGTAGTGGATTTATAGCTCAGGTGATGAGGACATCCCTAGTGTTTCACCTATTATTTCACATGATGATATAAAACATGATGAAGTGAGGCTTGGTCCCATGACAAGATCAAGGACCAAACTATTACAACAACAGGTGAATTCACTCCTACTTGAGTATAACATTTGTGATTATGAGAATTTTATACTACCTAAATCCATGCATGTTTGTATTCTTAGGTTTGTTGATAACACAAGCATTAAGGAGGGAGATCAAGGAGAGATGATGCACATGGATGGAGAGGAGCTGAGAACAAATGTTGATCATGGTGAAAACAATTCTACAAGTGTGGAAAACAAGTGCTAGATTGTTATTCCACACTAATGGAGGGACATAACAAGAGGAGGGCGCCCACAAGGAAGTACCTATGCGCCATATAGAGTCCAATTATAGTTAAACATGGTTTGTATACCATTATGGCCGAATCCCCTAGCATGGGTCGGTTTGTATCTATTGTGGTTGAGTCCAAGTCCAAAACTAGACCCATGTTGGGTTCCTATTCGGGTTGGTGGGTGTTGCTTGCGCAAGGCACCTTGTGGCCGCACCCCACCCCTCATATATACCCCTTGGGGCGCATAGATTAGGTGAGACTACGTTCGTTAAAACAAAAACCCTAGACTTCTAGATTGTATTGCTTGAAGCATTCATCTTGAATCATATACCTTTGCAAATCTGAGTGTATTCTGCTGTTCCACTGGGAATAAGGAGAAACAGGACCACTTGTAGTCGGTGGCTACGTGTGCAAGAGTGTGGAGTCTCGAATATCCGAAGGGGTTAAGTGCTGTTGCAATTGGTAACAGGGTTTAGCCAAAGGAGAGAGCGAGGTATCACATTATTTATCAAGTTATCAAGAGAGTTCACTGAGAAGATCGGGCCACCCCTTATCATCTTGGTAAAACAGAAAATAGAAAAAGAGAAAAAGCAAAAAGAAAGGCCATTGAGACATATTGCTATTACTATCATTTGGAGCTGTTTTCATTGCTATCATTGACACCACACATTGAGCAATCTTGTGCCTGATTATCATTGAGCTTGGCTAGTGTCTTTCTCGAGCATTGCAAAATTTCCTCCATATATTTGCTTTGCCACATTTGTCTCCAATTTTGGTGTGTGTTTCCTAGGTGTTATTTTGTATCATTCACAAACAGCAATAGGACTTGTTACTTGGTGATTGTTAGGTATCCATACCAAGCCCCACCATATAACCTGTTTTACCTTTGTGATAGCAAAACCCCTGGGTATTCTATTCTTCACACCAAGTCACATTAGTTCCTATTACTTGTGGTAAGATTTTCTATTCACTTTGGAGCAGTAAGGATCACCTCTTTTGCTGGTTTTGAGTGAGTTGGGAGAGAGCACCACAACCCATATTTTGTTTATTTCACTAACCCATTAATCATGGTTGCTCCTAGTGATGTTTCTACACAGGCTAAGAAGAAGCATGGTGATGAACAAGTGAAGTGGACAGATTTGGAGGAGATGCATGATCAAATCACTACAACTATTGCTACAAAAAATTCTGAGTTGCATTCTCTTATTGATCGGCATGGAGTGGACATGGATACACATGTTCAGAATTTGGGCCTTCAAATTACCCAAGTGACTGATACGGCTGCTGCTACACAAGAACAAGTTACAACATTACAAACTTCTCTTGATACTTTGACTACTAGGCTTGGTGCCTTGACTACTCTATTGGATCAAAGGCTTCCTGCCCGAGAGGATGGTGGAAGTGCTTTTGGTGATGCCGAGGAGGAAGAGGAGGAGGATAATGATTATGTCCAACAAGGCCGAGGTAGAGGAAGAGGAAATCATGGGGCTGGCCGTGGGTTCCAAGCAAGGAGGGTCCCTGTTCATGAGCCAACCGTGAGGATGATGGTCTTGGTAAACCCAAGTTTATGTTACCTACTCTCAACTTTGATACTGATGATGTTGAGGAGTACCTCATGTGGGAGCTCAAGATGGAGAAATTATGGAGGATGCATGATTATCATGAGGAGAGAAAAATCAAGCTTGCTTCTTCTAGTTTTGATGGCTATGCTTTGCTATGGTGGGATAATATTACAAGAACAAGGGCAAGAAATAGGGAACCAGATGTTCTCACTTGGAGGGAGATGAAGCAAATTATGAGAGATAGATTTGTGCCCAAGAACTATTTGAGGTCTTTATATGACAAGTTGCAACAATTGAAGCAAGGTACAAAATCAGTGGATGCTTATTTTAGAGAGATGGAGTTGATATTGCAAAGAGCTAGAGTAAAGGAGGATGTTGAGCATACTATGCAAAGGTTCCTTTCAGGTTGCAATTCAAAATTAAGAGCATTGTGAGGCATACACAATATAATGATATGAATGAATTGTTGCACCAAGCAAGGGAGACAGAAAAGCAATTGGCCGAGGAGCACTTATGGCTCCAAGGAGACCTTTCCCTAATAGGTCTTCCTTTTCTTCACCACCATTGTCACAATCTACCCCTAGCCGTGGGGTATCTACTGCCAAATCCGAGAGTAATAATTCTGTTTCCAAAAGGCAAGCACAACCAGCAGCTAGTGCAAGTGGATCTACTTCTTCTACAGCTCGAAATAGGGACATGAGCTGCCATACATGTGGAGGTAAAAGGCCACTTCAAGAGGGATTGTCCAAATAAAAGGTTATGCTTATTAATGAGGACAATGGTGAGTATGAGACTGGTGATGATGCTGATCCTTCTCAAGAGGATGCTTATGATGATGATGATGGTCCTCTTGATGCATATCCTTCCACATATCCTACTTTGTTTGCACACCTAGAACATTGAGTATTCTTCCAAGTCCTGAAAGTCAAAGATGCAACTTATTTCAAACAAGAGCAATTGTTGGTCCCCAATTGGCTTGCAAGGTTATTATTGATGGTGGTAGTTGCAGAAATTTGGCAAGCAAAGATTTGTGTGCAAAATTGAAGTTGAGATACATTACACATCCTCATCCTTATCATATCCAATGGCTTAGTGACAAAGGAGAGATGAAGGTTACCCACATGGTGAGAGTTGAATTCCAAAGCCTTATAAAGATACCATTGAATGTGATGTGGTGCCTATGTCAGTTTTGTCACATGTTGCTTGGGAGGCCTTGGCAATTTGATAGGAGTGTGATACATGATGGGAGAGCAAATACCTATCAACTCAAGTGGAAGGAGAAGGATATAGTGTTGAGACCTATGACACCACAACAAATTGTAAATGAATCTAGACAAAAAATTCCTGAGAGTGTTGAAAAGAAAGAGAGTGAAATTTGAGTGTTGTGAGTGAAAATAGGGCATCCAATTCGAGTGGAAAAAATAATAGTGAGGGAGTGAGCTTATTATGCATGCTAGCTACTAGAGAGGACTTGAGAGAATTAGGGAGGATCCTACTATGCTTCCTATAGTGCTTATGCACAAGGGAGAAATTTTAGTTTCTAATGACATGACCCCTATTCCTCTTGGTGTTTCTCATGTTTTGCAGGATTTTGAGGATGTTTTTCCCAAGGAGGTGCCCTCGGGTTTGCCACCATTGAGGGGTATTGAGCACCAAATTGATTTGATTCCAGGATCCTCATTACCAAACCGAGCTCCCTATAGAACTAATCCCCAAGAAACAAAGGAGATTCAGAAACAAGTACAAGAGCTTCTTGATAAGGTTACATTCGGATAAGTCTTTCTCCTTGTGCGTTCCTGTTATTTTAGTGCCTAAAAAAGATGGTACATGGCGCATGTGTGTAGATTGTAGAGCAATTAACAATATCACTATTCGTTATCGTCATCCTATACCACGTTTGGAAGACATGTTAGATGAATTAAGTGGTAGTGCTATTTCTCTAAAATTGATTTGCGTAGTGGTTATCATCAAATTAGGATGAAAGAGGGGGATGAGTGGAAAACAGCTTTTAAAACAAAATTTGGTTTATATGAGTGTTAGTTATGCCTTTTGGATTGACTAATGCACCTAGTACTTTCATGAGATTAATGAACCATGTTTTGAGGAATTTTATTGGTAAATTTGTGGTAGTATATTTTGATGATATTCTTATTTATAGCCACAATGAGCATGAACATGTTGATCATATTAGACAAGTTTTGCAAGTGCTTAGAGAACATAAATTGTATGGAAATTTGGAAAAGTGCACTTTTGGCAAAGATAAGGTCATATTTCTTGGTTATGTTGTTTCTAAAACATGGGATTGAAGTAGATGAATCAAAAATTGAAGCTATTAAAAATTGGCCTATTCCTACTAATGTGAGTCAAGTAAGAAGTTTTAATGGATTAGCTGGTTTTTATAGAAGATTTGTCAAAGATTTTAGTACACTTGCTGCACCTTTGAATGAACTCACTAAAAAGGGTGTAGAATTGTGTGGGAGTTGAACAAGATATTGCTTTTGATGCTATTAAAGAGAAGTTGATTTCGGCCCCTTTATTAATGCTTCCTAATTTTGACAAACAATTTGAGATTGAGTGTGATGCTAGTGGCATAGGTATTGGAGGAGTGTTAATGCAAGAAAAGAAACCTATTGCCTATTTTTCTGAAAAATTACATGGTGCACAATTGAATTATTCTGTTTTATGATAAAGAATTATGCACTTGTGAGAGTTTTAGAGGTGTGGAAACATTACTTGTGGCCTAAAGAATTTATTATCCATAGTGATCATGAAGCATTGAAATTTTAAAGTGCCAAACAAATTTGAATAAAAGACATGCTAAATGGGTTGAATTTATTGAGTCTTTTCCATACATAATCAAACATAAAAAGGGATTGGACAATGTAGTTGCTGATGCTTTGTCAAGGAAAAACATGTTACTTTCAAATTTAGAGATCAAGGTCTCGGTTTGGAGGGTATTAGAGAGCTATATGCTAATGATAAGGAATTTTCTATGCCATTTAATAAATGTTCTAATGTTAAGGCATGGGATAAATTTCATATACATGATGGATATTTTGTTTAGAGCTAACAAATTATGTATTCCGAGTGTTCTTTGCGTTTATTCTTATTACAGGAATCTCATAGTGGAGGTTTGATGGGACACTTTGGAAGAGAGAAAACATTGCTTATGTTGGCTGAAAATTTTTATTGGGCACATATGAGAAGAGATGTGTATCGATTGGTGCAAAGATGTATTACATGCAATAAGGCAAAATCCAAGTTGAAGCCCCACGGTTTGTACACACCATTGCCATCCCCAAGTACACCATGGGAGGATATTAGTATGGATTTCGTGTTGGGTTTGCCAAGAACAAAGAGAGGCCATGATTCCATCTTTGTAGTGGTGGACAGATTTTCTAAGATGGCACACTTCATTGCTTGTCATAAGAGTGATGATGCCTCTCACATTGCCAATTTGTTCTTTAGAGAAATTGTGACTACATGGTGTGCCAAGAACAATTGTTTCTGATAGAGATGTCAAGTTTATGAGCTATTTTTGGAAGACACTATGGGGGAAGCTTGGCATAAATTATTATTCTCCACTACTTGCCCCAAACTGATGGGCAAACTGAAGTTGTGAATAGGACATTGTCTACATTGTTGAGAAGCATGATCAAGAAGAATTTGAGGGAGTGGGAAGATTGTTTGCCACATGTGGAGTTTGCTTATAATAGGGCTGTGCATTCAACCACAAATTTTTGTCCTTTGAGGTGGTTTATGGATTTCGGCCTACTACACCCTTAGACTTGTTACCACTTCCAATTCAAGAGAGAATTAATATGGATGCTTCTAAAAGGGCTGATTTTGTGAGGAAGATACATGAGAAGACAATGGATGCTGAGAAGAAGGGACAATATGTAGCTCAAAAGAGGAACCAAAAGAGAAGGAAGTTCTTTTTCAAGGGAGATTTAGTATGGGTGCACTTTCGGAAGGATAGGTTCCCTAAGCTAAGGAAATCAAAATTGTTTACCAAGAGGTGCTGGTCCTTACAAAGTGATTGCAACAATAAATGATAATGCATACAAGATAGATCTTCCCATTGATGAGTTTGGAGTGAGCAATTCCTTCAATGTTGCTGATTTGACACCATATCATGGTGATGTTCTTGATGAGGACATCAAGGCTTTTCAAGGGGGGAGGATGATGAGGACATCCCTAGTGTTTCACCTATTATTTCACATGATGATATAAAACATGATGAAGTGAGGCTTGGTCCCATGACAAGATCAAGGACCAAACTATTACAACAACAGGTGAATTCACTCCTACTTGAGTATAACATTTGTGATTATGAGAATTTTATACTACCTAAATCCATGCATGTTTGTATTCTTAGGTTTGTTGATAACACAAGCATTAAGGAGGGAGATCAAGGAGAGATGATGCACATGGATGGAGAGGAGCTGAGAACAAATGTTGATCATGGTGAAAACAATTCTACAAGTGTGGAAACAAGTGCTAGATTGTTATTCCACACTAATGGAGGGACATAACAAGAGGAGGGCGCCCACAAGGAAGTACCTATGCGCCATATAGAGTCCAATTATAGTTAAACATGGTTTGTATACCATTATGGCCGAATCCCCTAGCATGGGTCGGTTTGTATCTATTGTGGTTGAGTCCAAGTCCAAAACTAGACCCATGTTGGGTTCTATGTTGTTGCAAGGCACCTTGGCCCCCCCCCAATATATACCCCTTGGGGCGCATGATTAGGTGAGACTACGTTCGTTAAAACAAAAACCCTAGACTTCTAGATTGTATTGCTTGAAGCATTCATCTTGAATCATATACCTTTGCAAATCTGAGTATTCTGCTGTTCCACTGGGAATAAGGAGAAACAGGACCACTTGTAGTCGGTGGCTACGTGTGCAAGAGTGTGGAGTCTCGAATATCCGAAGGGGTTAAGTGCTGTTGCAATTGGTAACAGGGTTTAGCCAAAGGAGAGAGCGAGGTATCACATTATTTATCAAGTTATCAAGAGAGTTCACTGAGAAGATCGGGCCACCCCTTATCATCAGGCTCGGTATGCTTGAAGATGAGCGAGATTGCAAAACTCATGTGTTGGAAACTTGTGAAAGACGGTTGCACCTACATGGACTACTTGCAAAAGAACACATCAGAGTCCTTGTTGGGAAAGATGATGCAAAGATAATGAAGTTCTTGGACTTCTTATCTTTCACGAACAACCAGTCAGTGGTTGGGTGTGGATACAAAACTGGTTCAAGAAATGGAGGTAACAATCCACCATATCAAGAATAGTCCACACATACATGACCGACTTAGGATTATTCCCGAAGGAACAGAAAACTTTACGCGAACCCATGGTGACAACTTTCACCATAAGCACACGAACCCCGAGAAAGTCACTTCGAACATATAGAACACAATTTCGTAATGACACAAAGATGGTTCTCCAAAGTTTCCAACATTAGTGCCAAGTGTTCAACTTGAGCCTCTCGCAACTTGGAGAAAATAGCAATGTCATCGTTGGGCTCGACAACAGGCTTATCAAGACACTCCGAGAAGAGGGGTTCATATGATATACGCACAAGGCAGAATATTGGTCAGACTAAAGGACATGAAGGTGTACTCGGGCAAAAACACCATGAGTGAAAACACCATCAAAATAGTCCTTGGAGCTGAACTTGATTCGACGATAACCCAAATCAAATCAAGATGGGATGATAGCATGTCCATGAAGGAGATACTATTTGGCTTCAACATGAGGAAAACTAGACATCCCTTAATAGTGGATCAAGTTAGGCGGAGCTTTTTCCTTTCAACTCTCCAGGTTATTGTTTAAGCTCAACCAACTAATCCAGGGTATCCAGCAAGGTTTCTTGGAGAAATGGGTAGTTCAATTACCCCTTGTGTAGACATCATGGTCAGGTAAAACCTGGTGATACTTCTAGAAAGACAACCAGGATATCACAACCTACCGGTATGTCTTGGAAGCCGAAAGGAACTCTTGCTTTTCAAAGCAACTGATATGAACATGAGAGCTTCGGCATGAACCTAACTCTCTGACCAAGAATTGTTCACTGGGATGAACGGATTTTGGTAACACAGTCAACTTTAAGTAAATACTGGTTGACCAGTAGTGCTAAGAAGGATACATATGTTTCTTAGATTTTTCAAAGCAATAAAGATTGCTAGGAATACTTGATACACACCTCGATGCACCCCAACTTCTCGAGCATTCAAGCTTGGAAGAAGGGGAGTGAAAATGTGTAACAGCATCACTTCATCAATAAGGCCATGAAACTAAACATAGCCTCTTGATATGTAAGAGTGTGATACTTAACGGTAGAACAGAACAGAAGCTACTGAAACTTCTTTAATCTGCGGTTTACAAAACTTTGACCTGGTACTAGAGATGAACGAGGTACTGGACTTTGTTTCTCCTGACATTCCAAGATGGAACGTTCAGACGGAACACAAGAGCAAATGCATTGGAAGAATCCAACCCCTATGTAACTTAGTGTCCGAAACAACGGAGGAGATCTGAGAGCAACTAGAAGGTAAAAACATGCTCAGAAGAAATCCTAAGATCATGTTGACTGCATAGGGTAATACTCATTTGTATAACGCATGCTAAGAGGAGAAGTATAGCTGAATCAAGAACAAAGATTTGGAATTTATGATGACCACTATTTGTTGTGATCCCTTTTTATTCCAAAAGAAAGCATGTGACTAGGAGAGTTGGAATTGCCTAGCCATCCTGAGGTAGAAAGATTCTTCAGGATCCAAAGAAACAGAACTTGGGTTAAAGTTCAGCATACGATTCAATCCCTCAATTCAGCACATTCCGGGACCTTCGATTCAAGTCCAAGGTTAAAAACATAAAGAAAGGAGTAAACTATCGGGGTGCATTGAAGGACACCACGAATAGCGATCACGAAGTATCTTTCAGAAGAAAACATAACCCCGGAAGAACTTTGCAGAGGATAACGGATACATTCGAGATGAAAAGGAAATCTCGAGGTTCAGGATTTTGAAATTTTTAGAACTGGAGTATGTGGAACCCACACAACTCTGAGGTATTAGGATGGAAAGAAAATCTCCCAGTTTAAGAGATAACGGAACATGGAACGCACACGACTCTAGAAACTGAACACTAGGTCAACTTGGGTAAAAGAACGTCTTGCCATAGAAGGCACCTAAGTTTGAATAGTCAGAACCTTTTCAAATCCAAAACAGGTAAGAGACCGAGAGTTAGAGCGATACCAGATAAGAAGTAAAAAGAATCCTAAAGAGATTTTCACAATCCATTTGAAGTTTCAAAGTAGTTTTCACAAACTAGACTCAACATCGACCAAGCAGTAAGGTTTTCCTACATGCAGTCCTGCTCTGATACCAGACTTGTCACGACCCCGGACCCAGAGATATACATACTGTTATGTGCTCCTAGCCATGGACTCACAAGGGCTTCAGGGTTACCAGCCCCGGCCGCAACAAACAACGGCAGACAGACTGGATTCATCGGCACGTAGTCCGGATCCCTAGTCTACTACTCCTTGTATCCATGCTAGTCATAACCAACTATGCATATCAAAGCGTCCACGAATCGGATCAAACTGAAGGAAACGGGACCAAAGCTATACAGAGATGCTATGTGTCCAGAAGTGCAACAACAATCAAGGGTTACTGGGGTTACCTAGCCCCAGGCCGAATCACATCGGCAGGCGGGCTCGGACATGGATCATCGGCTCCACAACCCCTCGACTACGACAACTATGCAGACATAGCCAAACTGTATAATGATGAGCTCGAAACCAACAACCGATCAAAGCAGTACTCTAAACATGGAAGCTGTATTCAACGGTGTTACTAGAGTATAGCTTTACAAACAGAGGTCACACGACCCAACATCACATCAGACAACGCAAATTATATTTCTAACCAACAAGAACCAAAAAGGCCTAAGAGGCCGCAACATAAGGCGACGTCCCAGCCCATAGATTCCAGGTTGCTACCTGGGAACCCCAAACTACTCGTCGATGTCCACGTTGAATCACCACCGATGCGAGATCTTCACCTGAACCAAATTTAAGCAAACCTGAGTACGGGAGGTACTCAACAAGACTTAGTTAACCTATTATATATCTGCTATTTTGAAAAGTTTCATGACGACTGATTGTGTAAAGAAACCTCTGTTTTCCAAATCTAGGAGGAATAGCACGTCTCAAGGAGTGTTTTCAAAACAGATGAGAAAGCTACTCAACTACTGTAATCATCATCTTTTTATATTTCCACCAAGTCCTTCTCATTCCACACTATCTCATGCTACAAGGATCACCCCTCTCGGCATCTCCGAGGAGGCACCCTTCAAACTTTGCCAACATCTTTTACGTCATGTTCAAGTTATCTATGGCCACACGACATTCACCAAGTCGTCCTTAACCGTGGACCGGCTTTCCGAAAGATTTATCCCTGTAGGGTGGTACACTTTACCCAGACGTATCCGACGCTTAACGCCACATGTATGCTCGTCCATGGAGCGCGGCAGAGGGTGGTTGGCCACGACCTTTACCTTGTCGAGCCCTATCCATGAGTCAACCCAAATAGGGCCACCCGTCAACAGGGAGTTGGCCACCTCCTGACGGCACCTGTTTTGTGAGTCGGGATTAAGATCCGTGTACGTCCATCACTTGTCCCGGTCACGCCCTAAACACCTCCAAAAGGTTTTTGACTCACACGCAGATGGAACCCAAACTACGTGACTCACGGATAGAACCAAACAAGTTAGTTAGTCGAGCGCGGTCTGTTAGGCCCGCGTGTGGTTGCACACTCAGTCTTGGTTTGCGTGGCGAGACCTTAATCCTAGGGTTGGCAAGTACAGGACAAAGAACCACTTCCCAAGTGACCTCCCATCCTCGCCTTAGTCAGGTTAACCATACAATGCTCATCTCACCATGTCATCATATCATACTAGGTTATCGCAGCTCTGATTCATCAACCGGATGGAGCAGAGGTAAACAAACATGTATGACTAAGCGAAGCAGATATGAGGCTCTGGCGATGCGCACAAGTAATTCTATGGCGGCTAGGAGCAGTGGATCAGGATATTGAGGCAACGCAGTAGAGGTGAACCATATCTACTAGCATCAAATACTTTGGAATCGAATGCTAAGTACGAGATCAAATGATGTTGGAAAAAGTATATGAGCAGATAAGAGGTTATGCTTGCCTTGGTTAAGAAAACCAAATAAAGTCTTCAGGAATAAGTGCTTGACTTGTCGGTTAGGATCAAGTATTCGTCATTGGATTGATGGCCTTCTCTCTGGAGTCACGTTCTACCGAGGGGGAAACAACACCGAAAGAGAAATAACAATCAACACATGGCATCGATGCAATGTGCAATATGTATGCATGAGCAGGCTAATGCACTGAAATAAAGCCCTAAGCATGATCGTTGGGTTGCTAAGGTTCATATGTCAGTTATGTAGTTTTTCTGAAATTTTCCCGAAATGGACCCCGGAGGGGCAATTCGGATGATTATGAAAGTAGGTACCATTTTAAAAGCTCAAATGGGTTTGAAAACATCATAAACAGGTTGCATTTGTCGTTTTGAGCAAATGGTATATAACTTTTAATTTACTAATTTTAGTGAATAAAAACTTATTTTTCTATTTTAAATGATTTAAACAACATTAAATAGAGGCCATTTTTGGACTTTATCAAACATGTGTGAAAATGGTATATTCAGATAGATTGCATTTTTCTGAACATTTCCATACTTTCATTTTATTTTTCTGAGTAATATTTCAATAGTTATTCAATTTACCAAATTAACCATTTTCTGGAATTTCCTGGAAATATTAAACAGAGGAGATATGACATCACTGTGATGTCACTGTGACATCACAGTGCTCTGTACTCACGGATGATCTTCGAATTCGACGAAATTCGCGCGCTAGGTTCAAATCAAACTATACCACGGGACAGAGGAGGTGGAGGAGAACCTAGAGAGGGCCTCGGCGGACCGAATGGTCGCCGGAACGCTCGTCGGCAAGCTCGGGCGCAGCGGCGATCCACGGTAGACGGCGAGAGGGAGCAGCAGAGGGTAGAGAGCAAGGGAGGTGCATGGGCATGCTCACCACGACGCTGTGAAGCGGGTGGTGTGACAGGAGACGGAAGAGGCGGGCGAAATCGTCGCCGGTGAGGGAAGGACGGTGGCGGCCGTGGCGGATGTGGGCGGCGCGATTGGAGCTCTACCGGGTCTCCCTGCTGCTGATCGAGCTCGAGGATGTCCAGGAGGAGACGGCGGAGGCGGTGAGGTGCTCCACGGCGCTCGGGAGCGGCCGTATCAACGGCGGCGAGCGGCGGCTATGGACGGAGCTAGGGTTTCGCTCGGGAGGAAGGCACAGAGGAGAGGAGGGAGTGAGGTGCTGCGAGAGAGAGAGAGAGAGAGAGAGAGAGAGAGAGAGAGAGAGAGAGAGAGGAAGCCACGGCGTCTCCTTGACCCTATCTACCCGAGGAGGAAAACAAGCAGGTGGTGGCAATCCGGCGACGGCGGCACTGCCACGCATGAGCTCCTACTGTCAAAGGAAGAAGATGACCAAATTTCACAACACCCCCTGAAATTTCTGGAAAAACACAACTATGTCCTTATCCATTTTAAAACAAGACAGAAAACAAACTTTTGAGGGCCTTTTTTAAATCAGAAAAATTGGTAAAAATAACTTTTGGAAAGCTTATGAAATTTCCAACAAAACCATGAGTTTCTTTGGTGTGTTTAAAATATTTTCCAGTACAAAATTTTGGGAACCAAAATAAGTACTATTTGTGGGATTTTTATCAAACCATTTAAATTCATAATTTAAATAAGTTTAAATTGGTTTCAATTTTTGTTTTCATGCATGTATGAGATGAACACAACACCACACACCCTAGTTTAGCAAGAATTGGGATGTTACAAATCTACCCCCCTTACAAGAATCTCGTCCCGAGATTCCCGAAGGAAAAGAAAGAAGGAACACCGGTTTTGAACAACCTTCTCGAATCTTGCGGTTTTCTTCTCGAAGAGGTTAATCCGCAACACTTCCGAAGATTCTTCAGCGGCTACACCTTAGGTAGGAGGGAAAATTCTTAGGGTTTGATCTTCACGAATATCGAGTATCTCATGCGTGACTCATGACAGGAATGTTCATAAAGAACTGTTGAGTTAACAAGCATGAAACACATCAAGGTAACGGAGTGAATAGAAGATGGTTTCAAGTTTGCGGACGATTGGTTTTTGAAAGGATTTAGAATATGAGCTTTGCACAAGACTTTAAATCCTTTTTGGAAAAGAAAGGTTGAACAACTTATAACATCGAGATATATTCGAAATAGAATACCAAGATGGGAAGGATGGTCTGGGATATCACAAAGTAATATTCGTAGACGAGAGAGAACACAAAGATATGATGGAATCGTGTGTCCAAGATAGAGGTATGATACGGGATCATGTTCACTCTTCGAAGTGGACACGAAAGATAACGGAACTTTGAACCATTCCATAACAGTTTCTTGAAATCCTTGTCAAGGATCAGATTGTTACTTCATGACAAAAGATGAGTAACCAAAACAAGTTGGAACACCATAATGAAGGAGGAAGTCTTGGTCACACCATAAGGCTGGTTAACCAACGAGGACTGAGACACCGAAAGGAATAAGGAATCTCTTTCCTATGTGGTTTGGACGTAGCAATACATCTACCACATAGCTGAGATCCACGGCTGAAATGACTGGCAAATTCACACAATGTGTGAGATGAACAGAACTTCAAGTATAAAAAACTTGAAAGGGGATCTGATCAAAGGCGGTTACCAAACACCACGAGATGGTTCTCATGATGAACTTGATTCCACTAGAACAAAAGTTTTTGGAGGTTCAACCGAGAGATATTGGAAAGATCAACTTCCAAGTTTTCCTTGATGTTCTAGATACAGACAACAGGCTCACAACATGCCTTCTGTAGGTCATCAAGTGAAAGGGAAACTTTGGTTCGGAAGGACGATGAGGGAAACTTGTTGGAATGAGCCACACCATAATTCTCACGGAGAGTGGTTTTTCTTACGGATTCAAAGAGATATGACATTAGGCCTTCCGGATAATTGTGCCACAACATCAACCATGCCGGATTTTGAAAAGACCCGATTCAATACTCTTGAGGAAATGATGCATGTAAAATGCATAGATGAATTTTGCATATTTTCACATGGTTTTCTATTACATATTGCATCATATAAGGGTATAATTCAATGTTTTATAGTATTTTGGGGTTAAATTACCAAGTCCCCCAACTTTTATGGAATTAACCATGCCTGTCAGAAACCCGTTTTCTATATTTTTGAAGTTTCACGGGGCAAACTTCCGCGAAATCACCTGAAAATCTGCGGGGGTCATTTTTTTGGAAGGAGAAGACTTGCGGGCGAAGGATCCACGAGAATTGGGCAAGGAGGCCCAAAAGAGGACCCTCCACGCGGCCAGATTCCTTGGCCGCGTGAGAGGCCCCCTTTTGGCCCCTGTGGCCCCAATTCCTTCCATCTTCGACTTACCGACTCCGTCTTGACCTAAAACCGACTATAAAAAGGGTCCCCCGTACCCTTACGGAGGAGAGCGCCACCGAAACACCGAAACAGAGACTAGAAGTTCCAGATTGGAGGGGGAAAACTCCGGCGGGGCGCCGCCGGTGTGATCTCCTACCCCTCCAACGTCATATCCATCGACATCTCCATGAAGAGGGAGTAGTCCACCCCAGGGCTATGGGTTTGTGGAAGTAGCACTTGTATCTCTCTCTCTATGTGCTGCACTAATTAGATCCGTATGAGCTGCCTCACATGATTACGGGCACCGTTGTAATTCCTATGTGGTGGATCTTTTCTATGAGTTATTGAATCTGAGATTGCAATTGTTTCTCTTGAGTTATTTGAGTAGATGTATCTTATGTACCCCGTTCTTATTTGCTAGCTTTGATCAATCTAGTTCTTGAGAGCGTGTGTGGGGTGATGGGTGCATTAGTTGGAGTAACGGGGGGTGGGTAGTGCTGTGAAAGTGACAGAAGTTCAGCGATCCACTTAGGTTTTGTTAAACCTTTCTTAGTTACCTCACTAGGGATAAAAAGGAGTACCTTGTTACCGGGGATTTGAAGTGACACTAATCAATCTCCATGACTAGATCTAGCAAGTTCTTAATTCAACTTCATGTCACATTGCTTAAAGCTATACTCTGTCTTTTCCTTAATTATCGAGGTGTTATGATTTATTTCGCATCTTGGTGGAGTATAAGAGGGATCAATATGACCGTAGAGATCTCTATGCTAGGACGTGATGCCCATATGAAAGTACTCAATGTTAAACATGTTATTGTAATCTCACATGTAATTCTTTATGTCCACCGTCTACCACTTTATTTGAGAGAATGCAAGTGTGAAACCATGAACCCCGGTCCTATTTTAATTATAAGAAAACACTCTAGTTACTTTGCTGCAATTTACTTTACTTTACTTGCATCTCCAATTCGAATTTACATTATCTCCATCACCACTTGCATCACAAAAATACAAAAGCAATCCATTGCATATTTATTTTCTCATTTGCATTTAGTAGTAGATTTAATTATTGCACATTTACTTTCAGTTTTGCATTGCAATTTAGAAGTCTCACGCCTTGTGCTTGACAACCACTTGCTGAGGTTGAGGGCATAAAATTCTCTACTTGTTTGCAGGATCCTGGAGGAAGCTTGGAAGACAACTGCTGAAATACTGGCTCCCCAAGAGTTCGATATAAACCCTCGAGTCACCCTCGTGGGGAAGAAGGCTTGCCACTAGCTACACACTCTGCACTTGGAGTCTCAACCTAGCCATGAGGAAACACTAACCATCGTTGCTGCTTGAGATTCAGCTCTGGGTAGTGGATTTATAGCTCAGGCTCGGTATGCTTGAACGAAGAGATTGCACCGGTTACCGACAACATACATATGCTGGATTCTCAAGATATGGACTACGATGTCAAGCTCAAGAAGATGAGCGAGATTGCAAAACTCATGTGTTGGAAACTTGTGAAAGACGGTTGCACCTACATGGACTACTTGCAAAAGAACACATCAGAGTCCTTGTTGGGAAAGATGATGCAAAGATAATGAAGTTCTTAGACTTCTTATCTTTCACGAACAACCAGTCAGTGGTTGGGTGTGGATACAAAACTGGTTCAAGAAATGGAGGTAACAATCCACCATATCAAGAATAGTCCACACATACATGACCGACTTAGGACTATTCCCGAAGGAACAAAAAACTTTACTCGAACCCATGGCGTCAACTTTCACCATAAGCACACGAACCCGAGAAAGTCACTTCGAACATATAGAACACAACTTCGTAATGACACAAAGATGGTTCTCAAAAGTTTCCAACATTAGTGCCAAGTGTTCAACTTGAGCCTCTCGCAACTTGGAGAAAATAGCAATGTCATCGTTGGGCTCGACAACAGGCTTATCAAGACACTCCGAAAAGAGGGGTTCATATGATATACGAACAAGGCAGAATATTGGTCAGACTAAAGGACATGAAGGTGTACTCGGGCAAAAACACCATGAGTGAAAACACCATCAAAATAGTCCTTGGAGCTGAACTTGATTCGACGATAACCCAAATCAAATCAAGATGGGATGATAGCATGTCCATGAAGGAGATACTATTTGGCTTCAACATGAGGAAAAATAGACATCCCTTAATAGTGGATCAAGTTAGGCGGAGCTTTTTCCTTTCAACTCTCCAGGTTATTGTTTAAGCTCAACCAACTAATCCAGGGTATCCAGCAAGGTTTCTTGGAGAAATGGGTAGTTCAATTACCCCTTGTGTAGACATCATGGTCAGGTAAAACCTGGTGATACTTCTAGAAAGACAACCAGGATATCACAACCTACCGGTATGTCTTGGAAGTCGAAAGGATTTCTTGCTTTTCAAAGCAACTGATATGAACATGAGAGCTTCGGCATGAACCTAACTCTCTGACCAAGAATTGTTCACTGGGATGAACGGATTTTGGTAACACAGTCAACTTTAAGTAAAGACTGGTTGACCAGTAGTGCTAAGAAGGATACAGATGTTTCTTAGATTTTTCAAAGCAATAAAGATTGCTAGGAATACTTGATACACACCTCGATGCACCCCCAACATTCTCGAGCATTCAAGCTTGGAAGAAGGGGGAGTGAAAATGTGTAACAGCATCACTTCATCAATAAGGCCATGAAACTAAACATAACCTCTTGATATGTAAGAGTGTGATACTTAACGGTAGAACAGAACAGAAGCTACTGAAACTTCTTTAATCTGCGGTTTACAAAACTTTGACCTGGTACTAGAGATGAACGAGATACTGGAGTTTGTTTCTCCTGACATTCCAAGATGGAACGTTCAGACGGAACACAAGAGCAAATGCATTGGAAGAATCCAACCCCATATGTAACTTAGTGTCTGAAACAACGGAGGAAGATCTGAGAGCAACTAGAAGGTAAAAACATGCTCAGAAGAAATCCTAAGATCATGTTGACTGCACAGGGTATACTCATTTGTATAACCCATGCTAAGAGGAGAAGTATAGCTGAATCAAGAACAAAGATTTGGAATTCATGATGACCACTATTTGTTGTGATCCCTTTTTATTCCAAAAGAAAGCATGTGACTAGGAGAGTTGGAATTGCCTAGCCATCCTGAGGTAGAACAGATTCTTCAGGATCCAAAAAAACAGAACTTGGGTTAAAGGTCAGCATACGATTCAATCCACCTCAATTCAGCACATTCCGGGACCTTCGATTCAAGTCCAAGGATTAAAAACATAAAGAAAGGAGTAACTACTATCGGGGTGCATTGAAGGACACCACGAATAGCGATCACGAAGTATCTTTCAGAAGAAAAACATAACCCCGGAAGAACTTGAGCAGAGGATAACGGATACATTCGAGATGAAAAGCAAATCTCGAGGTTCAGGATTTTGAAAATTTAGAACTGGAGTATGTGGAACCCACACAACTCTGAGGTATTAGGATGGAAAGAAAATCTCCCAGTTTAAGAGATAACGGAACATGGAACGCACACAACTCTAGAAACTGAACACTAGGTCAACTTGGGTAAAAGAACGTCTTGCCATAGAAGGCACCTAAGTTTTGAATAATCAGAACCTTTTCAAATCCAAAACAGGTAAGGAGACCGAGAGTTAGAGCGATACCAGATAAGAAGTAAAAAAGAATCCTAAACAGATTTTCACAATCCATTTGAAGTTTCAAAGTAGTTTTCACAAACACTAGACTCAACATCGACCAAGCAGTAAGGTTTTCCTACAGGCAGTCCTGCTCTGATACCATGACTTGTCACGACCCCGGACCCAGAGATATACATACTGTTATGTGCTCCTAGCCATGGACTCACAAGGGCTTCAGGGTTACCAGCCCCGGCCGCAACAAACAACGGCAGACAGACTGGATTCATCGGCACGTAGTCCGGATCCCCAGTCTACTACTCCTTGTATCCATGCTAGTCATAACCAACTATGCATATCAAAGCGTCCACGAATCGGATCAAACTTAAGGAAACGGGACCAAAGCTATACAGAGATGCTATGTGTCCAGAAAGTGCAACAACAATCGAGGGTTACTGGGGTTACCTAGCCCCAGGCCGAATCACATCGGCAGGCGGGCTCGGACATGGATCATCGGCTCCACAACCCCTCGACTACGACAACTATGCAGACATAGCCAAAACTGTATAAATTTTGATGATATTCTCATATATAGCCACAATGAACATGACCACATGGATCACATTAGACAAGTTTTGCAAGTGCTAAGAACTAATAAATTGTATGGAAACCTTGAGAAGTGCACTTTTTGCAAAGATAAAGTAATATTTCTTGGTTATGTTGTTTCTAAGCATGGAATTGAAGTTGATCAATCTAAAATTGAAGCTATTCGAAATTGGCCAATTCCAACTAATGTAAGTCAAGTTAGAAGTTTTAATGGGCTTGCTAGTTTCTATAGAAGATCTGTGCCTAATTTTAGTACAATTGCTGCCCCTTTGAATGATCTAACTAAGAAAGGTGTTAATTTTGAATGGGGTGTTTCACAAGATATTGCTTTTGATACTTTGAAAGAGAAGTTGATTTCGGCCCCATTGCTTATGCTTCCAAATTTTGATAAACAATTTGAGATTGAATGTGATGCTAGTGGCATAGGTATTGGAGGTGTGCTCATGCAAGAAAAGAAACCTATTGCCTATTTTTCTGAAAAATTGAATGGTGCACAATTGAATTATTCTGTTTATGATAAGGAATTATATGCACTTGTGAGAGTTTTAGAAGTATGGAAACATTATTTGTGGCCTAAAGAATTTATTATCCATAGTGATCATGAAGCATTGAAATTTTTAAAGTGCCAAAATAATTTGAATAAGAGACATGCTAAGTGGGTTGAGTTCATTGAATCTTTTCCATACATTATAAAACATAAAAAGGGATTGGATAATGTAGTTGCTGATGCTTTGTCAAGGAAAAATATGTTACTCTCAAATTTAGAAATCAAGGTTTCGGGTTTGGAGGGTATTAGAGATTTATATGATGAAGATAATGAATTTTCCATGCCATTCAATAAATGTGTTAACACTAAAGCATGGGAAAAATTTCATATACATGATGGGTACTTGTTTAGAGCTAACAAATTGTGTATTCCCGAGTGTTCTTTGCGTTTATTTTTGATCCAGGAATCTCATAGTGGAGGATTGATGGGACACTTTGGAAGAGAGAAAACATTGTTGATGTTGGCAGAAAATTTCTATTGGGCACACATGAGAAGAGATGTGTATAGATTGGTGCAAAGATGTATTACTTGCAACAAATCCAAATCAAAATTGAAGCCCCATGGATTTATACACCATTGCCATCACCAAGTACACCATGGGAAGATATTAGCATGGATTTCGTGTTGGGATTGCCAAGAACAAAAAGAGGACATGCTATCTTTGTGGTTGTGGATAGATTTTCAAAGATGGCTCATTTTATTCCATGCCACAAGAGTGATGATGCTTCTCACATTGCCAATTTGTTCTTTAGAGAGATTGTGAGATTGCATGGAGTTCCAAGGACTATAGTTTCAGATAGAGATGTCAAGTTCATGAGTTACTTTTGGAAGACACTTTGGGGTAAGCTTGGCACCAAGCTATTATTTTCTACTACTTGCCACCCCAAACTGATGGACAAACCGAGGTGGTTAATAGAACATTGTCCACATTGCTAAGAGGTATGATCAAGAAGAATTTGAAGGAGTGGGAGGAGTGTTTGCCCCATGTGGAATTTGCTTACAATAGAGCTGTGCATTCAACTACTCAATTATGTCCTTTTGAGGTGGTGTATGGTTTCAAGCCAATTACTCCTCTTGATTTATTACCACTTCCTTTACATGAGAGAGTTAATATGGAGGCATCAAAGAGGGCTGATTTTGTGAAAAAGATTCATGAGAAAACAAAAGAAGCAATTGAGAAGAAAGGAAAACATGTGGCTGAAAGAGTAAACAAGAAGAGGAAGGAACTTATATTTCGGCCAGGAGATATGGTTTGGGTACACTTCAGAAAAGATAGATTTCCAACATTAAGAAAGTCCAAGTTGATGCCTAGAGGAGCTGGTCCTTACAAAGTTATATCAAGGATCAATGATAATGCATACAAGATTGACCTCCCAATTGATGAGTTTGGTGTTAGTAATTCTTTTAATGTGGCTGATTTGACACCTTACCATGGAGATGATTTAGCATCGAGGTCGATGCCTTTTCAAGAGGGGGAGGATGATGAGGACATCCCTAGCTCTTCACCTATTGTTGAACATGAAGATCCACCAATTAAAGCTAATGAAGTGAGGATTGGTCCAATGACTAGATCAAGGACTAAGCTATTACAACAACAGGTGAATTCACTCCTACTTGAGTATAATGTTTATAATTGTGAGAATTTTATACTACCTAAGTCCTTGCATTTGTGTGTACTTAGGTTTATTGATAACACAAGCATGAATGAAGATCATGGAGAGGAGACACACAAGGATGAGCATGGACTAGAAGAGGAGATGGAAAACTAGTGCTAGCATGGTGAAAACAACAAATAACAATTGTTATCATGATAAGGGGATGGTGCCTCCACAAGATCAAATGCACTAAGTGTGGAAAACAATGTCAATTATGTTATTCCACACTCATACATGAACAAGGCAAGAGGAGGGCGCCCACAAGGAACATCTATGCGCTATATACAAGACCTAGTTCAATTAGGATTGGTTTGTATACCAATTTGGCCGCACCCCTTGTGTGGGGGTCGGTTTGTATCTATTTTCGTATCCTAGTAGGAGTCCTAGTCCAATTAGGTTAGGTGCTTGCGCAAGGGATGCCTTGTGGCCGCACCCCCTCTCATATATACCCCTTGGGGCGCATAGGAGAGGGCAGACTACGGTTGAATCAAACAAACCCCATAACCTCTAGTTGAAACTGCTTGTTAGCCTTTCATACTGGAAGTTCATCTGCAAACTTTACGTGTTACCTGCTGTTCCACTGGGAATAAGACGGTACAGGACCACTTGTAGTCGGTGGATTACTTGTGCAAGAGTGTGGAGTTAAGAATATCCATTGGGTTGCTATCTGTTGCATTGGCTTCAGGGATCAGCCGGAGAGTTCTTAGTGGCGCACTAGTTATCAATACAGAAGTTATCTGTGAGTTCACTGAGAAGATTGGGCCACCCCTTATCAACAGGCTAAGACATGGCTCAACAGTATGAATCTCCAAAATCTTTCTTGGCGACAGTTGAGTGACACTATCACAGAGCGATTCCCGGACGCTACTGCTTCTGATTCTATGGATTTATTGCAGCAACTCAAGCAGACAGGGTCAGTCAATTCGTACATCGATGCTTACGAGGAATGGATGATGCAGATGAAACGCGAAAAATCATATCTGCCGCAGGATTTTTTCGTTGAGAGGTTCGTTAGTGGTCTGAAGGAAGCCATCAAACACACGGTTCAGTGTCAGAAACCTTCGACCCTGCTGTCAGCTTATTGGTATGCAAGGCAGTATGAAAAGGCATAATTGTCCACTACAAAAAAAACCTATCATTCCGCCAAGTTCAAACAGAACTTATTCCACTACGACACAGAGGCAAGTCCCCATTAGAGATTCTCGATCTAGAGGCCCAAATGACAAGCCCCGCGAGCCCAGGAAGTGTTGGTATTGTCCCGAGAGTTGGACAATGGGCCACAAGTGCACACCAATGCAAAAGGCGCTTAATGCAATCCAGATGCAAGGCCATGACGAGACAGATAGTGATTCAGAAGAACCACCGGAACAACCCCAAACTGACAAGATCAACGAACCCAACGAGCATCTCGTCGGTCAACCACAGGAGAAACCAAAGGAGAAGATAATGATCATCTCATCTACAGCTTATCATGGATGTCCAGCAGAGGGAACTCTGTCATTGCTACTGCAATTCAATAATGCACAGGCTCTGGCTCTTGCAGACACTGGAAGCACCAATACCTTCATGGATAGTGCTTTCGCATCAAAGCACAACATACCACTGCAGCAAGTGAACAAGCGAGTTGTTAAGGTTGCTGGGGGAGGCACATTAGTCTCACAGTATATGGCTACAAATTGTAAGTTCAAAATTCAAGGACACACATTCTCTACTGACTTCAGGATACTTGACCTTGATGGATCAGATGTTATCCTCGGTGTCAATTGGTTCAAACAATACAATCCAGTCACATTTGACTTTATTGACAGACACATCTCCTTGGAAATTGATGGAAAACTCCATAAGCTACATGATCACATGCTGCCTAAGCATAGTCTACTCATTTCTTCTGCCCAATGCAACAAAATGATAGAACAAGGAGCCACAGGATATCTGTTGTTGCCAGATGACTCAATCTCAACAGAAGTGATTGATGCTGTTCCAAAGGATTTGCCAGAAGAAGTCACCAATTTAATACATCAGTTCCAAGATATATTTCAACCCCCACATGGCCTGCCTCCTAAAAGAACTTGTGATCACCAAATTCCACTGCTCCCTGGTGCCAAAACACCAAACATCAGGCCATACAGAATGTCACATGCTCAGAAGGACTCAGTGGAGAAATTGGTGGCCAAATTATTACAAACTGCTGAGATCAGACCAAGCTCCAGTCCATTTTCATCACCCACTATCCTTGTCAGAAAAAAGGATAAATCCTGGAGATTGTGTGTTGATTACAGAGAACTGAATGAAATCACTGTCAAAAATAAGTTTCCTATTCCAGTAATAGAAGACCTTTTGGATGAATTAAATGGAGCCACCATCTACTCCAAGTTTGACCTCAGATCTGGTTAACACCAAATTCGAATGAGTGAAGCTGACATACCCAAAACAGCTTTTTCAACCCATTTGGGGCACTATGAGTACACTGTCATGCCTTTTGGCCTTTGCAATGCTCCAGCCACCTTTCAGAAATTAATGAATGAGATATTTGCCAAATTCTTGAGGAAATTCGTCTTGGTCTTTTTCGATGACATATTGGTTTATAGCAAGTCTCTCTCTGATCATGTTGGTCACCTGCACCAGGTGTTGCAAACATTTAGGACCAATTGTTTACAGGCTAAGTTGACCAAATGCTCTTTTGCTCAGCCACAAGTGGAGTACCTGGGTCACATTATCAACACTGAAGGTGTCAAGACAGATCCATCAAAAATTGCTGATATCATTAACTGGAAGAAACCCATGAACATCAAGAAACTTAGAGGGTTCCTCGGTTTAACAGGATACTATAGGAAGTTCATCAAGCACTATGCAACCATCTGCCAGCCCCTCTATGCAGTCCTCAAAAAAGACTCTTTCCATTGGGGACAAGAACAACAGCAAGCTTTCGATCAGTTGAAAACAACCATGGCAAACCCTCCCTTGCTGGCTCTGCCTGACTTCTTATTGCCTTTCATCCTGGAAACTGATGCCTGTACAACCGGGTTAGGAGCAGTACTCATGCAGAACTCGAAGCCCCTGGCATTTTTCAGTCAATGCCTGGGTGTGCAGAACAGCACCAAGTCGATATATGAAAAAGAAGCAATGGCAATTTTAGAGGCCCTCAAGAAGTGGAGGCACTATTTCCTGGGGAACAAGTTAATCATCAAAACTGATCAGTATAGCCTCAAGTTTCTGGCCAGCCAACGTCTGCTTGAAGGGATACAGCACAAACTCATGCTCAAATTGTTAGAATTCGACTACGTGATCGAATACAAGAAGGGCGCAGATAACAAAGTTGCTGACGCGCTGTCCCGACAGTTTCAAGACAATGAACCTGAGCAATGTGCTGCGGTATCTGTGGCCATCCCCACTTGGATTTCTGAAATCTCTGAGTCCTATGCTGGCGATAGTGCATGTACAAAACTGCTGCAGGAACTAACCATAACCCCAAACAGTCAGCAAAATTTTACCCTGCAATCTGGGTTGTTGCGTTACAAGACTAGGCTGTATATTGGATCATCCACTGAGCTACGCCAGAAGATATTTCAAACGCTGCATTCTTCCATACTGGGAGGTCATTCAGGCATCAGGGCGACACTGTACAGAATCAAACAAATTTTCTATTGGCCCAACATGAAGACCACGATCACCAGGCAAGTGGCAGAGTGTCCAATCTGTCAGGTATCCAAAAGTGAACATGTTCCCTATCCTGGGCTCCTTGATCCTCTACCAATACCTGCAAACAATTGGTCAGAAATCAGTATGGATTTCATCGAAGGGCTTCCCAAATCAAGAGGTAAAGATGTGATATTAGTAATCATAGACAGGTTGACAAAATATGGGCACTTCGTGGCTATGTCACACCCATATACAGTGCACACAGTAGCTGAGATCTTCATGAGCACAATCTTCAGATTGCATGGGCCACCAACTGTTATCACAACTGATAGGGACAGGATCTTTACAAGCAAACTTTGGAGAGAAATCTTCACTGCTCTCAATATCTCCCTCCACTTCACAACAGCCTACCACCCTGAATCAGATGGACAGACAGAGAGACTCAACCAATGTTTGGAGCAATTCCTAAGATGCATGGCATCATCAGAGCCCAAGAAATGGAGTGATTGGCTCCCGTCAGCCGAGTGGTGGTACAACAGCTCTTACCATACTGCACTCAAAATGACGCCGTTTGAAGCTTTATACGAATATAAACCTCCTCTTCTGTCAGCTCTGCCCCCTGACAGCAGTTCTTCGCCAGAGGTGCAAGAACTTCTGGAACAGAAGGAGTCAATGACAGCAATCTTGAAACAGAGACTAGAAAAGGCTCAAACAACAATGAAAAAATATGCTGACAGGAAGACCATGCGCTCGTTTACGGTGGGAGATATGGTATACCTGAAGATGCAGCATCATCGTGCGCATGCTCTAGGGACTGGGGCTCCTCGCAAGCTATCTCCCAGATGGTACGGGCCATTCAAGGTGCTCCAGGTGATCGGCAAAATGGCCTACAAACTGCAATTACCTGCTGACTCCAAGCTTCACGATGTTTTCCATGTTAGCCAACTCAAGCAGCACATTGGGCCTACTGTCATTCCACACCAGGCTCTGCCGTTGGTTACCTCTGACGGAAAAGTCAGGTTCAATCCTGTGGCGGTGTTGGGGAGCCGTGAAGCTGACGACGGGAAGAAACAACTCAAGATTCAATGGGAAAATATGGATCCTGAAGAGGCCACATGGGAGTACGAGGATTTCGTGAAACGCACCTTCCCAAGCTTCAATACCTGATGTATTGTCTCAAGGGGGGAGCACTGTCAGGATCCTTTCTTCTATGGTACTACATTTAGCTATTCCCTCTTATGTACCTAGTTCTATTCAAACCTTGTAAGCCTTTTAAGTTTGAGCTTTGGGTTGTAATAAGCGAGACAAGGGGCTAAATTGTAAACTTGTGTGGTCCTACTCTTTCGATATAAAGGAGTAGGAGTGGGAGGTTGGGAGGCACGCAGAAATACAAACCCTAATTTTAGCTTTCCTTTCCTTGCACTTTACCTTCCTTAGTTGGTTTTTAGCTCTTTATCATCGGATCATCCCTACCCCCTCTTCGTCGATCATGGTAGGCCTCCTTGGCCCTATCAGGTTCCCCCCCCCCGTTCCTTCAGATCCGGGAGTTTTGGGGTGTGAGTAGTCATGGAACCCGGAAGAGGGAATCCGATGCCGGTGAGGCCATAACAGAGGGATTGATGGTATCTTTGGCATCCAAGACACATGGAACACTATAACACATATGTTATGGCATACCATGGGACTTGGTGGGATTCAGACGCTCCGGAGCCCCTCTCCGATGAAACCCTAGCCCCGTTGTAGAAAAAGACGGAACTGCCGTCCTGGCCCCTCTATGTGAGCCGGAAGGGGGTAGAAAAGTGGAAATAGTTGCTTGGTTGTGTCATGTTAGGCCCAAGGAACACCCAAGACAATGGTAGGACCCACCTATTGGCAAGGTTCCCCCCGTTCCGTCAGATCCGGGAGTTCCGTTCAGACGCTCCGGAGCCCCTCTCCGGTTAAACCCTAGCTCCGGTGTAGAAAAAGACGGAACTGCCGTCCTGGCCCCGCTACGTGAGCCGGAAGGGGGTAGCAAAGTGGAAATAGTTGATTGGTTGTGTCATGTTAGGACCAAGGAACACCCAAGACAATGTTAGGGCCCACCTATTGGCAAGGTTCCCCCAGTTCCGTCAGATCTGGGAGTTTCGGGGTGTGTGAGACGTCCTGGAACCCAGAAGAGGGAATCCGACGCCGGTGAGGCCATAACACAGGGAGTGATGGTATCTTTGGAATACAAGACACATGGAACACTCTAACACACATGGTATGGCATACCATGGGACTTGGTGGGATTCAGATGCTCCGGAGCTCCTCTCCGGTGAAACCCTAGCCCCGCTATAGAAAAAGACGGAACTGCCGTCCTGGCCCCTCTACGTGAGCCGGAAGGGGGTATCAAAGTGGAACTAGTTGCTTGGTTGTGTCATGTTATGCCCAAGGAACACCCGAGATAATGGTAGGGCCCACCTATTGCCAAGGTTACCCCCGTTCCATCAGATCCGGGAGTTTCGTGGTGTGAGCAGTCCTCGAACCCGGAAGAGGGAATCCGACGCCGGTGAGGCCATAACACAGGGAGTGATGTGATCTTTGGCATCCAAGACACATGGCACACTCTAACACACATGTTATGGCATACCATGGGATTTGGTGGGATTCATACGCTCCTGAGCCCCTCTCCGGTGAAACCCTAGCCCCGTTGTATAAAAAGACGGAACTGCCGTCCTGGCCCCTCTACATGAGCCGGAACGGGGTAGCAAAGTGGAAATAGTTTCTTGGTTGTGTCATGTTAGGCCCAAGGAACACCAAATACAATGGTAGGGCCCACCTATTGGCAAGGTTCCCCCCGTTCCGTCAGATCCGGGAGTTTCGGGGTGTGTGAACAGTCATGCAACCCGGAAGAGGGAATCTGATGCCGGTGAGGCCATAACACAGGGATTGATGGTATATTTGGCATCCAAGACACATGGAACACTCTAACTCACATGTTATGGCATACCATGGGACTTGATGGTATTCAGACGCTCCGGAGCCCCTCTCCGGTGAAACCCTAGCCTCGCTGTAGAAAAAGACGGAACTGCCGTCCTGGCCCCTCTATGTGAGGAAGGGGGTAGAAAAGTGGAAATAGTTGCTTGGTTGTGTCATGTTAGGCCCAAGGAACACCCAATACAATGGTAGGGCCCACCTATTGGCAAGGTTCCCCCCATTCCGTCAGATACGGGAGTTTCGTTCAGACGTTCCGGAGCCCCTCTCCGGTGAAACCCTAGCCCCGGTGTAGAAAAAGACGGAACTACCGTCCTGGCCCCTCTACGTGAGCCGGAATGGGGTAGCAAAGTGGAACTAGTTGATTGGTTGTGTCATGTTAGGCCCCACCTATTGGCAAGGTTCCCCCAGTTCCGTCAGATCTGGGAGTTTCGGGGTGTGTGCGACGTCTTGGAACCCAGAAGAGGGAATCCGACGCCGGTGAGGCCATAACACAGTGAGTGATGGTATCTTTGGAATACAAGACACATGGAACACTCTAACACACATGGTATGGCATACCATGGGACTTGGTGGGATTCAGATGCTCCGGAGCCCCTCTCCGGTGAAACCCTAGCCCCGCTGTAGAAAAAGACGGAACTGCCGTCCTGGCCCCTCTACGTGAGCCGGAAGGGGGTAGCAAAGTGGAACTAGTTGCTTGGTTGTGTCATGTTAAGCCCAAGGAACACCCAAGATAATGGTAGGGCCCACCTATTTCCAAGGTTACCCCAGTTCCGTCAGATCCGGGAGTTTCGTGGTGTGAGCAGTCCTCGAACTCGGAAGAGGGAATCCGACGCCGGTGAGGCCATAACACAGGGAGTGATGTGATCTTTGGCATCCAAGACACATGGCACACTCTAAAATACATGTTATGGCATACCATGGGATTTTGTGGGATTCATACGCTCCGGAGCCCCTCTCCGGTGAAACCCTAGCCCCGCTGTAGAAAAAGACGGAACTGCCGTCTTGGCCCCTCTACGTGAGCCGGAAGGGGGTAGCAAAGTGGAAATAGTTTCTTGGTTGTGTCATGTTAGGCCCAAGGAACACCAAATACAATGGTAGGTCCCACCTATTGGCAAGGTTCCCCGTTCCGTCAGATCCGGGAGTTTCGGGGTGTGTGAGCAGTCCTGGAACCCGGAACAGGGAATCCGACGCCGGTGAGGCCATAACACAGGGAGTGATGGTATCTTTGGAATACAATACACATGGAACACTCTAACACACATGGTATGACATACCATGTGACTTCGTGGGATTCAGACGCTCCGGAGCCCCTCTCCCGTGAAACCCTAGCCTCGCTGTAGAAAAAGACGGAACTGACGTCCTGGCCCCTCTATGTGAGCCGGAAGGGGGTAGCAAAGTGGAACTAGTTGCTTGGTTGTGTCATGTTATGCCCAAGGAACACCCAATACAATGGTAGGGCCCACCTATTGGAAAGGTTCCCCCCGTTCTGTCAGATCCGTGAGTTTCGGGGTGTGTGAGCAGTCCTGGAATCCGGAAGAGGGAATGCGACGCCGGTGAGGCCATAACACAGGGAGTGATGGTATCTTTGGCATACAAGACACTTTAAACACTGTAACACACATGGTATGGCATACCATGGGACTTGGTGGGATTCAGACGCTCCGGAGCCCCTCTCCTGTGAAACCCTAGCCCCGCTGTAGAAAAAGACGGAACTGTCGTCCTGGCCACTCTATGTGAGACGGAAGGGGGTAGGAAAGTGGAAATAGTTTATTGGTTGTGTCATGTTAGGACCAAGGAACACCCAAGACAATGTTAGGGCCCACCTATTGGCAAGGTTCCCCCAGTTCCGTCAGATCCGGGAGTTTTGGGGTGTGTGAGCAGTCTTGGAACCCAGAAGAAGGAATCCGACACCGGTGAGGCCATAACACAGGGAGTGATGGGATATTTGGAATACAAGACACATGGAACACTATAAAACACATGGTATGGCATACAATGGGACTTGGTGGGATTCAGACGGTCCGGATCCCCTCTCCGGTGAAACCCTAGCCACGCTGTAGAAAAAGACGGAACTGCCGTCCTGGCCCCTCTACGTGAGCCGGAAGGGGGTAGCAAAGTGGAACTAGTTGCTTGGTTGTGTCATTTTAGTCCCAAGTAACACCCAAGACGATGGTAGGTCCCACCAATTGTCAAGGTTCCCCCCGTTCTGTCAGATCCGGGAGTTTCGGGGTGTGAGCAGTCCTCGAACCCGGAAGAGGGAATCCGACGCCGGTGAGGCCATAACATAGGGAGTGATGGGATATTTTGCATCCAAGACACATGGAACACTCTAACACACATGGTATGGCATACCATGGGACTTGGTGGGATTCAGACGCTCCGGAGCCCCTCTCCGGTGAAACCCTAGCCCCGTTGTAGAAAAAGAACTGCCGTCCTAGCCCCTCTAGTGAGCCGGAACGGGGTAGCAAAGTGGAACTAGTTGCATGGTTGTGCCATGTTAGGCCCATGGAACACCCAAGACAATGGTAGGGCCCACCCATTGGCAAGGTTCCCCCCGTTCCGACAGATCCGGGAGTTTCGGGGTGTGAGTAGTCCTGGAACCCGGAAGAGGGAATCCGATGCCGGTGAGGCCATAACACAGGGATTTATGGTATCTTTGGCATCCAAGACACATGGAACACTCTAACACACATGTTATGGCATAGAATGAGACTTGGTGGGATTCAGACGCTCCGGAGCCCCTCTCCGGTGAAACCCTAGCCCCGCTGTAGAAAAAGACGGAACTGCCGTCCTAGCCCCTCTATGTGAGCCGGAAGGGGGTAGAAAAGTGGAAATAGTTGTTTCTTTGTGTCATGTTAGGCCCAAGGTACACCCAATACAATGTTAGGGCCCACCTATTGGAAATGTTCCCCCCGTTCCGTCAGATCCGGGAGTTTCGGGATGTGTGAGCAGTCCTGGAACCCGGAAGAGGGAATCCGACGCCAGTGAGGCCATAACACAGGGAGTGATGGTATCTTTGGCATACAAGACACATGGAACACTCTAATACACATGGTATGGCATACCATGGGACTTGGTGGGATTCATACGCTCCGGAGCCCCTCTCCGGTGAAACCCTAGCCCCGTTGTAGAAAAAGGCGGAACTGTCGTCCTGGCCCCTCTACGTGAGCCGGAACGGGGTAGCAAAGTGGAACTAGTTGCTTGGTTGTGTCATGTTAGGAACAAGGAACACCCAAGAAAATGGTAGGGCCCACCTATTGGCAAGGTTCCCCCCGTTCCGTCAGATCCGGGAGTTTCGGGGTGTGAATAGTCATGGAACTCGGAAGAGGGAATCCGATGCCGGTGAGGCCATAACACAGGGATTGATGGTATCTTTGGCATCCAAGACACATGGGACACTCTAACACACATGTTATGGAATACCATGGGACTTGGTGGGATTCAGACGGTCCCGAGCCCCTCTCCGGTGAAACCCTAGCCCCGCTGTAGAAAAAGACGGAACTGTCGTTATGGCCCCTCTACGTGAGCCGGAACGGGGTAGAGAAGTGGAACTTGATGGAGGGATGATAACACGGTAGGCCAATGCCAAGGAGTAACTCGGCCCAAAGGGAACCGCGCAAGACCCGGCTCAAGGAAAAGGAGTTTCTAGAAGGCCCAAGAAGTAGTATAGGCCTCGTAACCCGGCTTTTGGGTTACGATAAGGAAACTTAGTGTTTGTGTGCGGTGATTGGGTAAGACTCCGAGTATGCCTTGGATAGGGAGCCAGGGGGCCGGGTAAGATATAAACCGGCTCCTAGGCTTAGATTAGACGAGCTTTACCGGATATTTGAGTATCCCCTGTAATACGAGAATTGATACTGAAAACCTAGATCGGAGACTCGGCGACTTGATTGCCAGAGCTACCAGATCGATTGATAACATGGTTTACCTTGAGCTAAACCCTCTCCCAAACACCAGAGTCGAATTGCCCCAAGATAAGTTACCCCCGGTAACGTCTACCGTGATTATCCCACGACAGTTGGCACCCACCGTGGGGCCTGCGTCCAAGGGTGTTTACATCACGGGAGAAGCTCGGAGAGCATGAAGAACCTCGTCATCGGTGAGATCTACACAACTCTGAAGGAGAGAAGATGGTGGACGATTTTGGCTCGGGGCGAGAGTCGGATTTGCTGGATGCCGGATCTATCGTCACAATTGGCCGGGTCAACGTCTTCGTTGGCATGGTACGTACATCCGGTTCAATTCCTGATGATGTTGAATATGATTCTATGTCAGGAGGATCGACCTGCGTTCAGTCGGATGAGGAAGAGTCGGTCGGGACGATCGATCCGATAGAAGAGCCCACCATGAAGAGGGAACAGCCGGAGGAGCCGGCATGGACCCCGCGTGGCCGGGGCACGAGGGAAGAAGATACCGAGTCTATCCTGCACCTGCTGGAAGATCGGTACGAAGAGGATAGCTGTGATGAGGAAGAGTATGAATCTGCACCAGGCATCGCGCCAGGTCGCGGTCTACACGGCCCCTGCAACCAATCTTAATCAGGGGACATGACTACGGCCGCGGTCGGAGCGGCGCGAGCGCTGGTCCAGCAACAAAATCCGGTTGATGGAAACCCGGTCATAGCCGGGTTGACGGAGAGTCGGCTTCAGTCCAGCAATACCCCGGAAAGCGAATTGCAAAGAAACACGTTTGGGTTCATGACGGATAGAACGCCAGGAGTAGGGCCCTCGAATCCGCGAAATCCGGCTCTGTTCAACAAAAACCTGATCTTGGATCCTACGGTGCTGGCGACGGTGATAACCCCAGAAAACGCGGCGGCACGTGCTGCGGATCTGGATGTGGCTCGCCGTGCGCTGGATCAGCAAAGGAGGGATACGGAAGCCGAGAGGCAGAGGATAACCGCGCGCCAACGCGAGCTGGAAGCATTGGAGAACCGGCTCCAATTTCAGTCGACCAGGATGCACAATCAGAGATATCAGTCGCGATTACCGGCAACGGGTGGAACTATAAACCCGGCCGCACTGTTTATTACACCTCAGGATCAACCAATTCCAGTTGTGAATCAGGAAACTAGACATCAGCCTGTGACCATGGGAGGACAGCCGCAAACGTGCAAGCCGGGTTACCCACAGGATCGTAACTGGCAACACAGCGCCACCATCACCACCGCCACGATTTCGCACTCCACCAGGTCACTTCAATAACCCCATGGACAATGTATATGCAGCAACATTGGCATTGGATCGCATCCTATAAGAGAGTCACCCGTGCGGAGCAGACCTGGCGGGCGATAGATCTATTGCGCACAGCAGTGGCTCAGCAAGCCAATTACCCGGATAACAGGAGTGGAATGCATGGGACACCGTATGTTAGCCGGCATAACGGAAATATCGGCAATATTCAGACGAGCTCAGCACGGCGGAGGGCAGAGCAGCAGCAAATGCCGCCTCCTCCCCGTAGACCAGCAACACCTGCAGTATCAGCGGCGCAAGCTATCGTGGAAAGTTCTCGAGCCGGCGCGCAGCAACCGGGTCTGCGGTACGAGGGCCGGTAGCGGTTGCACCCCCCGCCGTACCTGCAGCCGGATCACATGTTTCCCGGGTGAGGCCAGTACCGGCAATTTTAGCCGGGCCCAAGTGTTTGTCGGACGCCATCAGAGCCGAGCCTTACCCGGATAAGTTCAAGGAACCGGGTAAAGTTGTCAATTACGAGCCAACCATGGATCCAGAAATCTGGCTGAGTAGTTATGAGATGGCCATGTCGATTCGCAATGCATCTGAATATCTTCAAGCCAAGTTTATGTACCTGATGATGTCAGAGGGAGCAGCAAAGTTGTGGTTCAATAATTTACCTGAAAAATCCGTCAATTCATGGAGTGAGCTGAAAACGGCCTTTGTCAAGCACTTTCATGGAACGTGCAGGAAGCTGTTTACAATCGATGATTTAGAGCGGTGTGTCCAAAAGAAGGGAGAGTCGGCGCGCAGTTGGGTGCGCCAGGTTATGGAAATACTCCACTCATCCACGGATATTCAACCAAAGGATGCATTACAGGCTATGGCAAAAACATGCAAGTATATACCCTTAGTGCAAAAGCTGACGCGCATGAAATCTAGTCGGAATGCTTCAGAGGTTACTATGGGAGAGTTGATGGACGGGTGAACAAGCACGCCGCCACAGATACCACAGAGGAGGATGTTGATGACAAGAAAGCAAAAGCCAACGCGAGTAACAGTGGAAGACCCGGTAATGGATCTGCGCCGGGTAACAATGGAGGAAATAATGGAAACAACCAGAACAAGCGTCCGTATGAGGGAAGTTCCGAGTTTGTCGCCAACACAGAAGCCGGGTTTTCAGACCCAGAGCAGAAGGAAATTTCAACGGAGGAAACTTTAATGGAGGAAATTCCAAGGACCGCCAAGGCCGGCTAACCATATAGAGGCCTTCAGGATGCCCTGTCCGCGTCATAGCAGGAACGGCAGGCCGGCTAATCATTCGCTGGAACAGTGCGTGGATTTACAAAGATGGAAGAATGAGGAAATACAAAAGGCAATGCGAGGTGCGGGCCGGGGAGCAGGGCCGGGTCCAGGTGGTAACCCGGGCAACGGCCCACCCCTAGCAGGCAACCCAGGAGGTGGCAATCCGGGTAACAATCAGGGAGGAGCTGGAGGCTTCCAAGCTAACCCCAAGCAGCCGGGGCAGTATCGCGTTCACACTACAGGAACCTCTAACAAGGATAGAAAGATACTCAAAAGGGCAGTAAACTCGGTTTTTTCAGCTGTCCCGAGGTACTTGAGATGGTCGGATCAAGAGGTGACATGGAGCAGAAGGGATCACCCGGAAAGAATAGAGCATCCGGGTGTGTTAGCTTTAGTGGTTGCGCCACAAGTCAATGGCTATGAGTTGCAAAAGGTTCTAATGGACGGCGGAAGCAGCATCAATATCCTATATTGGCAAACTTTCCTACGCATAGGTCTCAAGGAGTCCCAGTTACAGAAAAGTTCTACAGTCTTTCATGGGATTGTGCCGGGTCACTCGGCGTGCCCCGAAGGGAAGATTACATTGGAGGTCGCTTTTGGAGAATCAAAGGATAATTTCCGAGTGGAGTGGCTCACGTTCGAGGTGGTAAAGTTGCGCAGCCCCTATCACGCGCTGTTTGGAAGGCCGGATTACGCCAAGTTCATGGCCAGGCCGTGTTACGTATACCTACAGCGAAAGATCCCGGGGCCCAAGCAAACCATCACCATACATGGGAGCCGGGTTATAGCAGCTGAGTGTGACGAAGGAGACGCGGCAATGGCAGAACAAGCTTGCAGAAAGGAAGAGCTCAAATATTACCGGTCTCAAGTAGACCCGGATGACAGAACAACGTTGAAGAGGCCAAATACGGAGGATGAGAGAGCAAAGTTCAAGGCAGCACAGGACACAAAGATGGTGGCTTTTGTTGAAGGTGATCCCTCCAAGCAATCTGCTATAGGATCTAACCTAGACATTAAGCAAGAAGAGGCACTCATTGAATTCATTCGCGGAAATCAAGATGTTTTCGCTTGGACGCCCGGTGATATGCGGGTATCCCGACCGAGTTAGCTGAGCACAGTTTGCATGTTGATCCTAAGTCCCGGCCTGTGAAGCAGGGCCTGAGAAAAATGAATGAGGAAAGAAGAAAGGCTATAGGAGCAGAGATAGCCAGGCTACTTGCGGCCGGCTTTATCATGGAGGTTTTTCACGGATTGGTTGGCAAATCCGGTTCTAGTAATGAAAAAAAAGTAATGAGTGGAGGATGTGCATTGATTACACGAGTCTCAACAAGCACTGCCCAAAGGATCCGTTTGCTCTTCCAAGGATAGATCAGATCATAGACGCTGTGGCTGGAAGTGACCTATTGTGTTTCTAGGATGCATATTCCGGGTATCATCAGATCAAGCTCAAGAAGGAAGATTGGGAGAAAACATCATTCATACCCCCTTTGGAGCTTTCTCTTACAAAACCATGACTTTTGGACTGAAGAACGATGGCGCAACCTACCAGCGATGCATTCAGAAGTGTTTTGAGGATCAGATTGGACGTAATGCTCACGCCTATGTTGATGATGTGGTGATCAAGACAAGGAAGGAAGAAACGTTCATTGACGACTTAAAGGAAACATTCAGGAACCTGAGAAGGTACCAGATGAAGCTTAACCCCACAAAGTGTGTATTTGGAGTCCCAGCTGGAAAATTACTCGGATTCATTGTTTCCGAGAGAGGAATTGAGGCAAACCCGGATAAAATCAAAGCTATTCAGAGTCTAAAAAAGTCGGAAAGCCTGAAGCACCAAAAACTTACAGGACGCGTAGCAGCATTAAGCCGGTTCATATCCACGCTTGGAGAGAAGGCAATACCCTTATACCGGCTCTTGAGGAAATCCGACAAGTTCGTTTGGGACCAAGAGGCGGATGAGGCGTTCGAAGCACTAAAAAAGCAGTTATCTGAGGCACCAGTCTTAGAAGCTCCGGGTCCTAAGGAGCCCATGTTACTATACATTGGGGCTGGGCCCCGGGCGGTTAGCGCAGTGGTTGTTGTTGAGCGTAAAGAGGATGGAAAAGATCACCTGGTACAGAGGCCGGTTTATTACGTAAGCGAGGTACTATCGGAAGCAAAGCAGCGTTACCCACATTGGCAGAAGTTGGTTTTCGGGGTCTTCATGGCCAGCCGGAAATTGAAACCCTACTTTCAGGAACATCCCATAACAGTGGTTAGCTCCATACCAATGTTGGATATTATCAGAAACTCAGATGCAACAGGTAGAATAGCCAAGTGGGCCACTAAGATGGGAGATTATTGATGAGGACATGCCTAAGGATTATGTGATTACAAGAGAGTTGATAGAAGACCACATGAACATGGTGAAAACAATAAAGCAAGATGGTGAAAACAGTTCATAACAATTGTTATTTCAATAGAACAATTGTTATTCATCAAGATATGGGGATGGTGCCTCCACAAGATCAAATGCACTAAAGTGTGGAAAACAATGCCACATTGTTGTTTCACATTCATGGATAGACAAGGAAGGAGGAGGGCGCCCACAAGGAAGAATCAATGCGCCACATTGAGTTCTAGTAGTAGTAGGATTGGTTTCCATACCAATATGGCCGCACCCTTTGTGTTTGGGTCGGTTTGTATCCAGTTGGTGTCCTAGTAGGAGTCCTAGTCCAATTAGGTTAGGTGCTTGCGCAAGGAGAGCCTTGTGGCCGCACCCCCCCTCATATATACTCCCCTTGGGGCGCATAGGAGGGTCAGACTACGATTGAATCAAACAAACCCCATAGCCCCTAGTTGAAACTGCTTGTTAGCCTTTCATACTAGTGGTTCATCTGCAAACTTTACGTGATACTGCTGTTCCACTGGGAATAAGACGGTACAGTACCACTTGTAGTCGGTGGATTACTTGTGCAAGAGTGTGGAGTTGAGAATATCCATTGGGTTGCTATCTTTTGCATTGGCATCAGGGATCAGCCGGAGAGTTCTTAGTGGCGCACTAGTTATCAATTCAGAAGTTATCTGTGAGTTCACTGAGAAGATTGGGCCACCCCTTATCATCTTGGTATCAGATTTACAGGTTGCCTCGGTGAGCTATCAAATTTCCCTTTAGATTTGAGTGTTTTTCATACCTATCCAGAAAATTGCCCCACAAAAATAGTTCTAGTCATTGCCATAGCCTAGATATCACCTTAGTTTCATTACTTTTGCTGTCATTGTGTTAGATTTTGTGTTGCTTTTTCTCTTTTTAGTTTTCATCTTTTCGGCTAGGGTTAGGGTTCTTTGTTCCCCTGGTCGAATTTCTATCAAAAAACCACAAAAATAGCCGCTGCCATCCATCAAATCCACCCCCAATCCGATTCCACCTAGGGCTCCTGACGCGGTACCAAACATACCAAAAACGCTGCCGCCACCCTTCCCTACTCGCACTCGGACACCACCCAACCCATCGCTTTACCCCACCGCAGCTCCCCCTAGTAGCTATCGGATTCCACCTCACGGATACAAATACCCCCCCGAGCCACGCAACACAACGCACCACAACCCACCCGCACACCCTTACGGCCACGGCACAAGTTTGCTGCCCCCGCTGCCGCGCCCACGTAACAACAGCCGCGCCAAAAATCACCGTAACACCGTTACCAATCCGAGTAAACGCGCGCGCTGCTCTGCCGCGGCACGGAATTGACTCGTTTTGCTGCCGTACAGCTCTGCCGCGGTACGAAATTGCCTGTTTTCTCTGCCGTGATCCTGTGAGCTGCTGTGTGTTCTGCCGCGGTACAAAAACTTGCGTTTTCTCTGCCGTACGCTCTGCCGTGAGTTCAAAAACGCCTGTTTTGCTGCCGTGAGTCTCAAGTGCTGTCGTGAGTTGTTCTAAGTCATTTTTCCACTAGATTTCTTTTGTGCTCTCTTTTATTTCCTGTTTTTCATCTCTAGGACCATCACCTCCATACCTTGTGAACCTTAGCCACAGCCTTTCTACAGCATTCAAATAGGAACTTTCCCACAAGTATAGCTATTTTGTGCTCTGACAGGCTGCTCATATTTCATCACCACCATTGTGTTCACTTGTGTTTGGTTTATTGTTGCTCCTAGCTTAGTGTAAGGCCATTGAAAAATTCAAAAAAAATAGAAAAAGCAAAAAGTATAAAAAAAAAGAGAAAAGAGAAAAGAGAAAGTGCAAAAAGGCCATATCATTGCTATTGTTTACTAGTTGAGCTTGCCATTGTGACACTTGGTTTTTCTTTGAGCAATCTTGTGCCTGTCAATAAGAGCCTAGCTAGTGACTTTCTAGTGCATTGCAAACTCATCCATATATTGCATTGCCACATTTGTCTCCATTGTGTGAGTTTCCTTGGGTCTTTTATATCTTCACTAAGACAGCAAATAGGATTGTTACTTTGGTGATTGTTAGGTATCCATACCAAGCCCCACTAAATAACCTTGTTTGCTTTTGTGAGAGTTAAAAACCTGGGTATTCTCTTCTTCACACCAAAGTACTTTAATTGCCTCTACTTGTGGTAAGTATCTCTATTCACTTTGGAGTGGTAAGATATCCTATTGTCTTGCTAGATTTTTGAGTGAGTTGTGAGAGGCACCACAACCTATACTTGTTTCTATTACACTAACCTACTAATGGATCTTTCTAGTGGTGATCTTGTGCAGCAAAAGAAGGACCATAAGGAGGGAGTTAATTGGAGAGAGTATGAGGCTCTTAGAGATGTTTTGGCAAAGGAGATATTGGACAATCATAATGGACTCAAACAATTTGTTCAAGATGCATGTGATCCCTTATATGAGGCTCTCCAAGCTATGGAGACCAAGATGGAGGCCACACACAAATTGGCCGAGACTAATGGAGGGGAAGTGAGATCAATTCATGATTCTATTGCTCAAATGACTACTACCCTTGCTGGACTTCAAACCATGATTCAAACAAGAATGCCTCTTATTGATGATGACAATGCTAGTGTCCATAGTGATGCTAATAATGGAGTGGAAGCTATTGGTGCAAGAAATCATGTTCATGGCCGAAATAGAGAGGAAAGAGGCCTAGGAGGATATAATGGCCGAAACCAAAATTTTAGAGAAAGAAGAATGCCAAACAATGTGGTGCAAGCTAATCCTAGAGAAGATGGTTTGAGTAAGCCTAAATTTTCTATTCCATCATTTAGCTTTGATAATATGGATGTGGAAGAATACTTGCTATGGGAATTGAAGATGGAAAAACTATGGAGAATGCATGAGTACAATGAGGATAGAAAGATCAAATTGGCTTCAAGTGAGTTTGATGGTTATGCTCTTAGATGGTGGGATGAGCTTTTGAGGAAGAGACAAGAAGATGGAGAATTGCCCATTGTCACTTGGAACAACATGAAGAGGATCATGAGAGATAGATTTGTTCCACCAAATTACATAAGGCAACAATTTGATCAATTGCAACAATTGAGGCAAGGAACTATGAGTGTTGATGCTTATTATCAAGAGATGGAACTAATTATGCAAAGAGCACGTGTGAGAGAACAATTGGAGCAAACAATGCAAAGATTCCTTTCGGGTTTGAACTACAAAATCAAAGGCATTGTGAGGCATCACCAATATCAAAATATACATGAGCTATTACATCATGCAAGGGAGGCCGAAGCACATATTCTTGAGGAAGCAAAAATTACTAATAGAACATGGAATAGATTTCCATTGAGATCATCTACTACTCCTAGTACACCACCTCCACCAATTCCATCTTCCAGTTTTCGAGGTGATCCATCATCCAAACCCGAGCCTAGTGTGTCTAATACAAGGAAATCATCACATCCAGCAAGTGCTGCAGGTTCTAGTGCTCCTACTACAAGGAATAGAGATATGACATGCCACACATGTGGAGGAAAAGGGCACTTCAGAGGGATTGTCCAAATACAAAAGTGATGGTGATCAATGAGAATAATGAGTATGAAACAGGTGATGATGTTGATCCCAATGATCTTGATAATGATGATGGTTGATTTGAGTGATACTCCTTTGGATGCTTATGCTACTACTTTGCCATCTATTATTTGCACACAAAGTTCATTGAGTGTGGTGCCTAGTCCTGAAATCAAAGGTGCACTCTATTTCAAACAAAGGCTGTTATTGGTCCCAACATGGCTTGCAAAGTCATTATTGATGGAGGAAGTTGCAGAAATTTGGCTAGCAAAGAGTTATGTGCAAAACTCAATTTGAAATATATGCCACACCCTTCTCCTTATCATATCCAATGGTTGAGTAGCACGGGACAAATGAAGGTTTCTTTTATGGTGAGAGTGGAGTTCCAAATTGGACCTTACAAGGATGTCATTGAGTTTGATGTGGTGCCCATGACAGTTTGCCATCTTTTATTGGGAAGACCTTGGCAATTTGATAGAAGTGTGAAGCATGAAGGAAAAGCAAATACTTATGAGCTATATCATCATGGGAAGACTATTGTTTTGAGGCCCATGACTCCACAACAAATAATACAAGAGTCCCAATCCAAAATTGATATGAGAGTAGAAAAAGAAAGAGAGAAGGATGAGGGAACACCCAAATTTCAAGCCATGGAGAAGGAGAGCACCAATTCGAGTGGAAAGAGCCTTTTAACTAATGCCATAATTTTTCCTAGTGTTGTTTCTTGTGCACAGGTTGCTATTGAAGAAAGGGAGCACAAAGAAACATCACACAATTTGAAGGAATATGCCACGGATACAAGTATGTTTGCTTGTGATATGAAGGTTAGTTTTGAAGAAAGGGAGATACAACCTTCAAATACACAAGATATTGAGGAAATTATCTACTACACATGAGGAGGTTAGTATTGATAAGGGTATGGATTTCGGTTTGATAACTACAATTAGTGAATTATGTGATAATTTTCAACCATATAGACTTATAAATTCGAAATTTCACCATATGGTTTTTGTTTCACATAAAGAAGTACTTGCTATGATACCTTCTAGTGATATTATATACTATGACATGTTAAAAGAACCAATTAATATGAAATATGCTATGGATAAATTTGGTTATGATGATTCTAGCACATATGATAATAGTTTCAAAATTTACTTGATTGGTGATTATAATGTGGATAAAATTTTTATGATACATCACATGTGTGTTACTTATGCTAAAGTGGCCGAATTACATCATGTGTTCTCTTGGATAGATGATTATAGAGAGATATTATACCTATGATTATTTCACCACACTATTGGTTGGATACATGTACTAGTAAATCAAACTACACTTATATTTGCAATTTTGATTGCCATGAGATGAAAGAATATGATTTTTATGTGTGGTTTTCATACAAATTTCGTGGTCATATGATATATACACTATATTGTGTTTTGCTAACAACTAATGAGTACCATTATATATACATATATGGTGCATACACTTTGTTCTTTTTATTTCTTCCACTTTCAGATTATCACAAGACGAGGACGTCTTGTCTTGAAGAAAGGGAGGATGATGAGGACATGCCTAAGGATTATGTGATTACAAGAGAGTTGATAGAAGACCACATGAACATGGTGAAAACAATAAAGCAAGATGGTGAAAACAGTTCATAACAATTGTTATTTCAATAGAACAATTGTTATTCATCAAGATATGGGGATGGTGCCTCCACAAGATCAAATGCACTAAAGTGTGGAAAACAATGCCACATTGTTGTTTCACATTCATGGATAGACAAGGAAGGAGGAGGGCGCCCACAAGGAAGAATCAATGCGCCACATTGAGTTCTAGTAGTAGTAGGATTGGTTTCCATACCAATATGGCCGCACCCTTTGTGTTTGGGTCGGTTTGTATCCAGTTGGTGTCCTAGTAGGAGTCCTAGTCCAATTAGGTTAGGTGCTTGCGCAAGGAGAGCCTTGTGGCCGCACCCCCCCTCATATACTCCCCTTGGGGCGCATAGGAGGGTCAGACTACGATTGAATCAAACAAACCCCATAGCCCCTAGTTGAAACTGCTTGTTAGCCTTTCATACTAGTGGTTCATCTGCAAACTTTACGTGATACCTGCTGTTCCACTGGGAATAAGACGGTACAGTACCACTTGTAGTCGGTGGATTACTTGTGCAAGAGTGTGGAGTTGAGAATATCCATTGGGTTGCTATCTTTTGCATTGGCATCAGGGATCAGCCGGAGAGTTCTTAGTGGCGCACTAGTTATCAATTCAGAAGTTATCTGTGAGTTCACTGAGAAGATTGGGCCCCTTATCAATTATCATATCAACTACGAGCCCAGGTCTGCAATCAAATCTCAAGCTTTAGTTGATTTTATCAATGATTGGACTCACACAAGCATGCCTACAATGACACCAAGTTCCGAGTCTTGGGTAATGCACTTTGATGGTTCTAAGCAGTACGAGGGATCAGGAGCTGGGGTGGTACTTACATCGCCCAAAGGAGATAAGCTGAGCTACGTGTTGCAAATTCACTTTGATTGCTCCAACAACGTGGCGGAGTATGAGGCATTATTACACGGATTGAGAATAGCCAAGGTGATGAACATCAGGCGGATACAGTGCTATGGAGATTCGGATCTTGTGGTGCAGCAGGTCTCAGGAACCTGGGATAGGAAGGATGCAACTATGGCAGCATATTGTAGAGAGGTGGACAGGGTTGCCGGGTGTTTTTCCGGGTATGAGGTGGAGCATATTGACACGCGAAAGAACGAGGTAGCAGATGCGCTCGGAAGACTCGGCTCGCGCAGAGAGCCGGTTCCACCCAATGTTTTCCTGGACGAGTTATGGCGGCCATCTGTTAAAGCCGAGTCTGAGGAAGAGGTGTCTAACCAAGACCCGGATTTGGAGCTCGTGGCCATGATACGTGCTGTTCCCGAGTGGACAGAGCCGTTTTTAGCTTATCTATCACGGGGCGAGTTACCACCGTAGGAAGTTTTAGCAAGGCAAATTCTGAGAGCAAAGGGCTATTCCATCATCAATGGCGAGTTATATAAAAGGAGTGCAGCAGGAGTCTTTTTACGCTGCGTAGCACCAGAAGAAGGCCGACAGATTCTGAAAGAGATCCATGAAGGTGATTGTGGGCATCATGCATCCACAAGATCCCTTGTGGCCAAAGCATATCGACACGGTTTCTTTTGGCTCACAGCCTTAGCAGACGCAGAGCGCTTGGTGGCAAGATGCGACGGATGTCAAAGGTACGCCCGCCAAATCCATGTGCCGGCTATGGAGTTGCAAACAATCCCATTAACCTGGCCGTTCGCTGTTTGGGGCATGGACATGGTGGGCCCCTTCCACATGTCACCCTGCAAAAAGACCTATCTTTTGGTAGCCATCGATAAATTTACAAAGTGGGTTGAAGTTATGCCAGTTACCAATTGCGAAGCAATCATAGCAGTCAAGTTCTTAAAAAGGATCATCTACAGGTTTGGATATCCTCACAGCATAATAACAGACAATAAACCAACATGTCCCTTGGCGAGATGGAAAACTTCTGTGGGAACAATGGTCCGGCTTGACGTAGCCTCAGTAGCTCATCCACAAGCTAACGGACAAGTAGAGAGGGCAAATCAGGAGTTACTTCATGGACTAAAGCCACGGCTGCGAGTCCCATGCATCAGAGCTGCTGGAGCATGGGTGGAGGAGTTCCATCAGTGGTTTGGGGAATTAAACCACACCTAACAGATCTACTCAGATGACCCAGTTTTTCATGGTTTATGGTGCAGAAGTAGTGTTGCCGAGTGATATTATTCACGACTCGCCCCGAGTGTCGGCTTACGTCGAGGTAGAGAACGAGAAGACCCGGCAGGACGCTGTGGATATGCTAGAAGAACACAGAGAACAAGCTTTGGAGAGGTCAGCCATATATCAGCAGGATCTGAGTAGGTATCACAGCCGGCGAGTCAAAACCCGGGTCTTCCAGGAAGGAGACCTGGTGTTGCGCCTGGTACAGTCAAAGGAAGGAAAACATAAGCTATCTCCACCATGGGAAGGACCATTCATCGTAAGCCGGAATTTGCACAACGGATCATATTACTTGGTAGATGCAAGGGAAGAGTCGGATACTGTCAATGACACCGCTCATACCACTTCATCTATGCAAGAGAGGGAAAGACCATGGAACGTGGCTCAGCTACGTCCCTACACCTAGACTAGACTAGGCTTACAAGTGGAACTACACGATGTAAAAGGCAGCAGGTTTCAGACGCACTCTTTTCCTATCCAGGGTACCTAAGGGGACTGGAGGGTTTTTAATGAGGCGGCTTGTTGACCTAACTTTTCTCATATCAATAAAGAGATGGTTAAACTACGATGTTGTTTCTTTCTTATGTGTTTTTTGTTAAGTTTTTCGTATTCCTGTTTTTGCTTTCCGTCTTTGATGTTTTCAGGTAAGTATTAGTCCTTTGTTTATAAGTACAATAGTTTTCTAAAGATTACATATATAGGTCTTGGGGGATGATTCCTTGAATAGCACAGTTGCAAACTCAAAGACCCGGCCACGATGCCATTAAGTTATAAGGACCGATTACTTAGAATAAGTACGGTTACAATCTTATAAACGGACAATAGAGCCAAATTCTCTTGATTTCTCTTGCTTAAGCTTGATGTGACTCGCTTTGCTAGCGTGTAATTACAATCAGTCATGATGCCCATTGGGACTTGCCTGACCCTGTTTTTGTACAGTTATAGCAGCATTGATTATCCACGCGAAAGCCGGCTTACAGCAAAGAGGATCAAAAGGGTCATCCAAACCACAAGTTATGCAGAGTATAAGGTTAACAGCCGGAAACTCGCAATATATTAAGCATAACTTCAAACCTATGCGAGTAACTCTAGGGTTTGGGCCTTAGCAGAACCATTTTGCTCTTTTGAAAACTCCAGACCCCTAGACTCAGAAATTCGGGCCTTGGGGACTTGGGAATTTGAAAGAAGTAACAAATTGTCTAGCTATTAAGCTTAAAAACCCAAATATCCGAGTCTTGGGGACTTGGGGACTTAGAAAAAATCCACTTGTCAAAACCCCCGAGACCCGGAAACCGAGTCTCACAAAAGGAAAAATAGCGAAAGTCGGAAAACCACCAACAAAAGTTTAAAGCTAGTAAATATCAAATCCGTGCAAAAGGCCAGAAGGGCCACAAAAGCTATTAAGGTTTTAGCGTATTACAAACCGAGGGAGTAGTATCGAAAAGTGCACAGACGCACTATTAAAAGAATAATTGTTTTAGATGCCCATTGGCCGAATAAAGTGTTTGGGGCAGTGAAAAGTGAAACTTCACTCGGCATCCTGCGCCGAGTCTTCAACGTTGTCCTTGGCAGCCGGTCATGGGTTTGCTCTTCAGCGTTCTTCTCAGCACCTTTACCTGGATTGGCAGCAAAGTCGGCGCGAGCTGGTGGACGGACAGCCGGTGTAGAGGAGGAAGGCGCAGTGTCGGCCTTAGCCCTTCTCTTTGCAGCTTCCCTCTTCTTGGCAGATTCCGCCTTCCACTTCTCCAGCATATCAAAGGGCTTGGGCAGATCCGCTTTGATCGGCTTATCTTCAGCAACATAAGGCGTAACAATCCTGTTTAGCTCCAGACTGTCGGCGATCAAGCTCGCCGAGTGACGCACCTAAGTTTGGATAGCTTTAAAATTCTTGGCGGAAAATTTGGAGCCGTCGAGGTTGAACTCGGGAAACCCGGCCTTGAGTTTTACCAGTTCAAGCTTATGAAAATAAGCCTTGGCCAGCATAAGCCCGCGGGTTACCCCAACCCGGCACGAAGAACGCTTCCAGAGGTTGATCCACTCAGGGATAGTGGAGCACGCTTCAAGCAAAGTGTCCAAGCCACAATAGCCCGTAGCCGGCCACTACACAGCCTCCAGAATCCACTTGGTGCCGGCAGAAAACTGCCGGATAACGCCTTTCAGTGTCTTCAACTTCTCAATGTCATCTTCGTCTGGACCTGCAGTATAAACAGAAAAGGTTAAAGCAGTAACAGCCGGGTATCGTGCGTAATGGAAAAGCAGAGTTATAATTAGCGAGTTATAGATCTTTACCAAGAAGAGCGCGATAAGTATCAGCAATTTGAGCAGAGAGCTCCTTCAACGTATTTTTGGCATTATGGCATTTCTTCTTGTACCTTTTTACATCTTTATCAAGGTTCTCTACTTTAACCTCAAGTTCTGCCCGCAGCTTTGTCTCGGTCTCAAGAAGCTGATTGGTTTTGGCCAACATCTCCTCGGACCGGGTCATTTGTGCCTACGAAGAAAGGAAAAGGAAAGATTAGTCGGATATAAGAAACAGCCGGATATAAAGGGAAGTATCGAGTAAACTATGCCTAGTTAAACTCGGAACTTGGGGACTAGATGAGTATATGCACAATGTTGATCAGAATTACCTCGTGCTCAGCAGCCATGGCCTCCAGGATATCTCTCTTGGTGGTCTTCAAAGCAAAGAGCGGGTCCATCATTTCTTCGTAGGAGAGGTTATCGAGCTCCAGCTTGGAAGAACCGTGATCCTGGGGCGGGGTTCTCTCCTTCTTAGGGGGGGGCACCCGGGTCGTCTGGGTTTTGGGAGTGGGATCACTGCTCCCTGTGCCCAGGAACACGACGTCGTCATCCCCGGGTGTGTGCGAGGGGATCGGATACTCGGCCTCCTGCTCGGCCGGATCTTTCAGCGGGTCCTCCTCTCTATCTTCTTCTTCAACGCTGCCAGCCGCGGCCTTCACAATGTCTTCCGGATCCTTCATCACCGGGTCATCCACATCCATATCGTGGTCACTGTTTGTGACCTTGGCTCTAAGGAAAAAGAGAGAAAGAAACAGTCAGCACACGGTAAATGAGAGGTATGGAAAAAGCTAGTGTACTGAATAGCAAGAAAGTTGACTTACCCGGTGTTCACGAAGAAATCCGCCGGAAGATCGTTGCTAGACCCAGAGGAGGCTGTCAAGGGGTCCGAAAGTGAGACCCGGAATTGTCTAGCTAGTGGATGATTGGGAGAAGGATGTTTTTGAGGAGAATTGGAAGGACGGGTCTGGGGAATACCGGCACGGCGAGCTGGGGACGAAGGGATACCCGGGTTGAGAGGGTCATCACCCGGGGAGTTCCGGGTTACCCTGCGCTTGACTGGAGCGGGTTCTTTCAAGTGTGGCGAATCGGACAAGCGTTGGTTAAGCTCGCACATGTTAGCGAATGAATATGGTTTGGAGGCGATAGAGGAATACAGAACCTTGAATACTACCCTTCGGGGCTTCCTCTTAGCTCCAACTTCGACATCCGGCTCAGCCTCACTTTCGTCCGACTGAGTCTCCTCCTTATCCTCCGGCTCTGGAAAATATAGCGTATTGTCGGAAAAAGGATAACAAGTTGGATATATAAGATAACGGAATGGAAATAAGTGAAACCCGGATGTTACCTTCGTCCGAGCCAGCCGGCTCCTCGTCCTCTTCCGAGTTTTCGGAAGGAGGGGGGTCTCGATCTTCCAGAAAGCGCTATCTTCCTGAGTTAAAGGTAAAGTGATAAAAGTTAGTGATTATATCAGAAAAATATCAGATAAAGAGTAAGGGCCGGATCTTACTGCTGGAGCCGGGTTATCCTGCGTGTAGGGGTCCAGGCCGGCTATAGTCCGGACCACTTCCATTTTCTCGGTCAGGAAATTCTTGATAATCTTGTTTGCATCCGCGACCGGGTAATTCCTCAGTGAATAGCGAAGGGAATCGGTAATGTGCCCAGAGTATTCGCACATGAGCTTGGGCCGTACAGCATTGGGTTGGACCCGGAAGGTTACCCAAGTTTTGACTAAGTTAAGCCCAAGAAGGCCTTGGGCCGAGAGTACAGCGAGCTTGGTGAGGAGGGGCTGGATAGATTGGCGATCCGACTCAAAGGCATAAGAACTAAGATTGTCGGAGAGAGTGAGGAGTTCGGAGAAACCCGACAATGTCTTTTCGCCGGGCGAGGAGGTGTCCTGGCAATAGAAATAGGTCTTTTGCCAGTGTTTGACATGAGAGTTAAGGCTTAAAGTAGGCATCAAGGAATTCTTTCTTCTTTGGATAGAAACCCCCCCGCAGACCAGGAGGGCCCCGTCACCGCTTTCGCGGCACGGTTTGCACTGGAATATCTCAAGAAAGAGCGCGAGGTTTGGAGGAATGCATAGGTATGACTCGCACAAGACAATGAAATGGGTGATGTTAAGCATGGAATTAGGTCCTATGTCGAATTCTCGGAGACCATAGTGGTTCAGCAATTCTCGAAAGAAAGGGTGACCCGGGGGGCGGAAACCCCGGATCACGTGCTCTCCAAAGATTATTACCTCATCAATAGCCGGAGAGGGCCGAGTCTCATCCGGGTACACGCCAGTGAATTTCCTCCCGGGCGGGTAAGACACCCGACTCCGCGAGTTCATCCAATTTGGCCTTGGTCACTGTCGACCTCGCCCAGTTGGCGGAGATCGATTGATTCGGCCTGGCCTTGCTGGCCGGCTGTTTGCCTTTCACTTTCGCGCTGGCTTTGGGCGCCATGAGCTTAACCTAAAAAGTAGGCAGAGTGCAGGGTGTAAACAGCTGGAGACCCGGAAATGATTGATTATCCGGCTCAGAGAATAGTACTAACTGGAAGGGTTGACCGATTGGATCTAGGCGGAAAAGTTTAGGGAGAGAATCGTGATTACAAGTAATGGAGATGCGCTATAAGATGTGCCACTAAGTCTAGAACAAGCATTGGGTATGAAAGTGCGAAACATGGGGTGAAAAATCAAAGGGAGTAAAAGGGACATCTATGGGCGGAGCCAGATCCAATCTACGCGAACGAAATCGAGGTTCAAATCAAATTAAGCGAAGGATCTTACCGGCGGGATCTGGAGGAAAACGCGGCGGCGGACGACTCGACGGCGGTGATTCCTAGGGGCCTCCGGTGAGCAGCTCTAAGGCGCGGCCACGTCGTGGATGCGGGCGCGGCGGACGGGTGGCGGTGGCTCGACCCCAGCGGTGTGCTCGCAGGCGAATGGCGGCGGCTCGCGTCCGGTGGTGCGTTCGCGGGCGGCGCTAGCTTGGGCTTGAGGGCAAGGGCGCCGAGAGGAAGTGGAGACGAAGGGATTGGGGGAAATGAAGTACTGGGTCTAGGGTTCCCCTGAACACCTACTTATAGGTGCGGGGTGGAACGCCCTAGGTCTAAGCGGTGGGAGCCAAATTTTTGGGAAAAAGATTATTAGCCGGATTTCCAGGGATAAGCATTGAAGGCACCCGTTACGAGATATCCGGAAAAGATCGGAACAGATTATAAGCGCGATATTCGGACCGACAGGCGAGTGATGCGTCCGGGTCTTGTGTGCTTTCTTGGAGTGTTAACCCGGGAAAGTAATACTAGGTTCGGGGAAAGCCGGGTTACCATATGGACCACAGAGTTAGGCCTAGCCATTATCAAAGCATCCTTACCCGGCATTTTATGAACTTGTATGTTTATTATTTTGCAGGGAATAGCGTCCGCTTCACGGTTGACCCTGCGAAGCCCAAGCTATTCTGGGGACTACTGATGGACGGATGATAATCCGGTAGGCCAATGCCAAGGTGTAACTCGGCCCAAAGGGAACCGCGCAAGACCCGGCTCAAGGAAAAGGAGTTTCTAGAAGGCCCAAGAAGTAGTATAGGCCTCGTAACCCGGCTTTGGGGTTACGATAAGGAAACTTAGGGTTTGTATGCGGTGATTGGGTAAGACTCTGAGTATGCCTTGGATAGGGAGCCAGGGGGCCGGGTAAGATATAAACCGGCTCCTAGGCTTAGATTAGACGAGCTTTACCGGATATTCGAGTATCCCCTGTAATACGAGAATTGATACTGAAAACCTAGATCAGAGACTCGGCGACTTGATTGCCAAAGCTACCAGATCGATTGATAACATGGTTTCCCTTGAGCTAAACCCTCTCCCAAACACCAGAGTCGAATTGCCCCAAGATAAGTTACCCCCGGTAACGTCTGCCGTGATTATCCCACGACAGAACTAGTTGCTTGGTTGTGTCATGTTAGGCCCAAGGAACACCCAAGATAATGGTAGGGCCCACCTATTGGCAAGGTTCCCCCCCGTTCCGTCAGATCCGGGAGTTTTGGGGTGTGAGCAGTCCTGGAACCCGGAAGAGGGAATCTGATGCCGGTGAGGCCATAACACAGGGATTGATGGTATCTTTGGCATCCAAGACACATGTAACACTCTAACACAAATGTTATGGCATACCATGGGACTTGGTGGGATTCAGACGCTCCAGAGCCCCTCTCCGGTGAAACCATAGCCCCGTTGTAGAAAAAAGACGGAACTGCCGTCCTGGCCCCTCTACGTGAGCCGGAAGCGGGTAGAAAAGTGGAACTAGTTGCTTGGTTATGTCATGTTAGGCCCCAGGAACACCCAAGACAAATGTAGGTCCCACCTATTGGCAAGGTTCCCCCGTTCCGTCAGATCCGGGAGTTTCACGGTGTGTGAGCAGTCCTGGAACCCGGAAGAGGGAATCCGACACCGGTGAGGCCATAACACATGGAGTGATGGGATATTTGGCATCCAAGACGCGTCGAACACTATAACACACATTTTATGTCATACGATGGGACTTGATGGGATTCAGACGCTACGGAGCCCCTCTCTGGTGAAAACCTAGCCCCGCTGTAGAAAAAGACGGACTGCCGTCCTGGCCCCTCTACGTGGGCCGGAAGGGGGTAGCGAAGTGGAACTAGTTGCTTGGTTGTGTCATGTTAGGCCCAAGGAACACCCAAGACAATGTTAGGGCCCACCTATGTAACATCCCAAATTTGCTACAATAGGGTGTTTGGTGTTTGTTCATCCCATACATGCATGGAAACAAAAATTGAAACCAATTTAAACCAATTTAAGTTATGAATTTAAATGGTTTGAGAAAAATCCCACAAAAAGCACTTATTTTGGGTTCCAAAATCTTGTGTTGAAAAATATTTCAATTCTACCAAACAAAGATATGGTTTTGTTGGAAATTTTATAAGCTTTCCAAAAAGCATTTTTGCTAATTTTTATTGTTGCAAAAAGGACCCCAACCTTTCAAATCTATTTGCTGTTTTAAAGGCAGAAAAGGACCTTTCTGCATATTCCTGGAAGTCTAGGGGGTTTTCGCAAGTTTCCTTTTCTTTTTTGCCTTTCTTCTTCCTTGGACAGAAGGCAGGCACCTGCGTGTCCTCCTTGCCGCCTCGCACGACCACGTCCTGCTTGCCCCTCCTCGAGTGGATGAGGCCCGAGGTTGCCGTTCCTTCCTTCTCCTCTTCTCCCACTCGAAATCCCCCTCTCTCTCTCTCTCTCTCTCTCTGTTTTCCCTGCGACCCGAACCCGAAACCCTAGCTCCCTAGGCCGCCATGGCGCCGTCGCTGTGAGCCGCCCCGAGCTCAACGGAGAGTCTCTAGAGGAGCGCCGGAACCTCCTCTACATCCCCGTCAACCATCGCTTCCCGGGATGGCCTGAATCGGCCGGATTTCGTGTTCTCCCTCATCTCCGGCCGCCGTCGATTTCTCGAATTCCGGCTGCCCAGGACCACTCCTTGCTTCACCGAGCCCCCACCCATGCCTCTGGTGAGCTCCTCTACCCTGTGGTGGTCTTCAATCTGTTCTACGTTCCTGTCCCCGAGCTCGTCATCGTGATCCGCCGCTCGCCGCCGCGGGAAGTGTCACCGGAGCTCCTCCGGTGACCAACAACTAGTGGCGCTAGGCCTACCAGGTCGGGTGAGACGCGGTGCGTCCAACGCGCCCGCCCGTGACCCTCCTCCGGCGCTGAATCGACGTCGCCGTCGTCGGCATGGCTACTGTGGCCAGCTACTGGCGTCATGGTGACGCCAGCATGACGTCACGCAAGGCCCAGCTGGCAGACGTTTTTTCTTCTTATAAATAGAATCGAGCACTGACATGTGGGCCCCATCCTTCTAATAATTTCAGAAATTAAATAAAATTTGATAATTTAATATCTCCCAAAATATAAGCCAGAAAAATATAATAAAAATATGGGAGTGATCAGGAAAATGTACTCTTTCCAAAAATGTCATTTTCATATATATTTGACCAAGTTGAAAAATGAGTATTATTTTTAATGTTGTTAATTCATTTAAAAATAGAAAAATAAGATTTTAATCAGTAAAATTAGAAAATTAAAAGGTATATACCATTTTGCTCAAAATGACAAATGCAACCTAGTTATGATGTTTTCAAACCCATTTGAGCAATAAAAATTGTACTCACTTTCATAACCGCCCGAAACCCATTCCGGGGTCTATTTCGGGTTAATTTCAGTAAAATTGCATATCTGCCATATGAACCCTAGCAACCCAATGATCATGCTTAGGGCTTTATTTCAGTGCATTAACTTTCTCATGCATACATATTGCGCATTGCATCGATGCCATGTGTTGATTGTTGTTCTTCTTGTTTCGGTGATTGTTTTCCCCTCGGGTAGAACGTGACTCCGAAGAGAAGGCCAGCAATCCAATGACGAATACTTGATCCTAACCGACAAGTCAAGCACTTACTCCTGAAGACTTTCTCTGGTTTTCTTGAAGCAAGGCAAGCATAACCTCTTATCTGCCCATATATGATTTTGAAAGACTTTTGATTCTCGTACATTGCACTCGATTCCAATATATCTTGAGTCAATAGATAGAGTAATCCTATTTATTTGCATAACCCAGATATAATGATTCAATGCTCCTAGCAGACATAGGATTTGTTTGTGTGTATCGCTAGAGCCTCAAATATGCCATGCTTAGTCATACATGTCTTTTGATCTCTGCTCCATCCGGTTGATGAATCAGAGCCGCGAATGAATCTAGTATGATAGTATGTTGTGGAAAGTTAAGATCAGTTGTTTAACGTGATTTAAAGGTGTGGATGACGAGACCACAGAGGGTCTGTGGTGGTTGTCTCGTTCATGCCCCTAGGAGCGAGTTCTCGTCTTCGAACCAAGACTGAGCGTGCATCCACACAGGGCTTAGATTCCCCTCGATCTCAACTTGCCTAGTTTGTTCCATGAGTCGCCTAGTTCGGGCTTTCCATTTGGATTTGCGGGGATGTTAAAAACGTTTACAAAACTAGGACGTCGCGGTGTAACAGCCTCTGGCGAGACAGTAGTTGAAGCACCGCTCACAACGATAGAGACCCGGCAGGAGATGGCCACTCCCTATTGGCGGACCATCTCTACTCGGAGCGACTCATGGAATAGGCGAAGTAAGGGAAATGTCGTGGTCAACCACCCTCTGCCGGCACTTCCCGGACTAGTTCTAACCCGGTGGCACTAAGAGTCGGTTGATAGGTGTGGTTAAAGTTGTACACCCCTGCAGGGTTAAATCTTTTCGAAAAGCCGTGTCCGCGGTTAAAAGGACAACTTGGTGACGCATTCTGTGATCATAGACAACTTAAACGGAATGATTAAAACTTGCTGATAACGAATGAAGGATGCCTCCTCGGAGATGCCGAGAGGGGTTACCTTGTAGCATGAGTTACCGGAACAACTGGAGGTGGTGATCTTTGAAGCACAAGGTGCTGATATGATTTGGTGGTTTAAAAAGATGATGATTTCAGTAGTTGAGTAGCTTTCTCATCTGTTTTCAAAATACTCCATGAGACGTGCTATTCCTCCCTCAATTTGGAAAACAAAGATGGATTTACGCAAAATAAGCTTCATAACTCTTTTTAAACAAAGAAGATATATAATAGGTTAACTAAGACTTGTTGAGTACCTCCCGTACTCATGTTTGCTTCAACTTGGTTCAGGTGGAGTTCCTCAGTTCGGTGGTGTTTCGACGTGGACATCGACGAGTAGTTCGGGGTTCCCAGGTAGCAGCCTGGAATCTATGGGCTGGGACGTCGCCTTATGTTGTGGCTTCTTAGGCCTTTTTGGTTCTTGTTGTTTAGCAACATAATTTGCTTTCCGTTGTCTGATGTAATGTTGGGTCGTGTGACCTCTGTTTGTAAAGCTATACTCTAGTAACATATGTTTAATAAAGCTTCATGTTTAGAGTACTGCTTTGATCGGTTGTTGGTTTCGAGCTCATTGTTATACAGTTTTGGTTATGCCTGCATAGTTGTCGTAGTCGAGGGGTTGTGGAGCCGATGATCCATGTCCGAGCCCGCCTGTCGATGTGATCGGCCTGGGGCGAGGTAACCCCAGTAACCCTCGATTGTTGTTGCACTTTCTGGACACATAGCAGCTCTGTATAACTTTGGTCCCGTTCCTTCAGTTTCATCCGACTCGTGGACGCTTGGGTATGCATAATTGGTTATGACTAGCATGGATACAAGGAGTAGTAGACCGGGGATCCGGACTACGTGCCGATGAATCCGGTCTGCCTGCCGTTGTTTGTTGCGGCCGGGGCTGGTAACCCTGAAGCCCTTGTGAGTCCATGGCTAGGAGCACATAAGAGTGTGTATATCTCTGGGTCCGGGGTCCGACAAAAGTTGGTATCAGAGCAGGACTGCCTGTAGGAAAACCTTATTGCTTGGTCGATGTCGAGTCTAGTGTTTGTGAAAACTACTTTGAAACTCCAAATGAATTGTGAAAACCGTCTTAGGAATCTTTTTGCTCCGTATCTGGTATCGTTCTAACTCTGGGTCACCTTACCTATTTTGGATTTGAAAAGGTTTTGCTATCTCTCCTAGTCATTCAAAACCTAGGTGCCTTCTCTGGCAAGGACGTCGTTTACCCAAGTTGACCTAGTGTTAAGTTCTAGAGTCGTGTGTGTTACATGTTCCGTTATCTCTTAATCTGGAGATTTTGTTTCCATTCCAATCTCTCAGAGTTATCCGGATTCCACATTCTTCCATTTCTAAGTCTCAAAATCCTGAACCTCGAGATTTCCTTTTCATCTCGAAAGTGCCCGTTATCGTCTGCTCAAGTACCTCCGGAGCTATCGTTGTCTTTTGAAAGATACTCCGTGATTGCTATTCGTAGTGTTCTCCAAGGCACTAAGATAGTAGTTACTCCTTTCTCTATGTTAATAACCTTGGACTTGAACCGAAGGTCCCGGAATGTGCTGAACTGCGGTAAGTTGAGTCATGTGGTTCAGAACCATGTGATGTTCATGCCATCAGTACAGGATGCTGACCTTTAACCCAAGTTCTGTTTCGTTGGATGCTAAAGAATCCGTTCTACCTCAAGATGGCTAGGTAACCTCAGCTCCGATGGCCATAGGTTTTCTCTAGGAATCAAAAGGATCACGACAAGAGTGTTCTTTATGATTCCATATCCTTTTTCTTGACTCTGCTATACCATCTCGTCTTAGCATGGGGGATACAAATAAGTATGACCTTGTGCATCCAACGTGATCTCAGGATTTTCTAGAGCACGTACCTACTCTTTGGTTGCTTTCCGAACTTTGTCCGTTGTTTGGAAACCAGGTTACATATGGTGCTGGATTCTTCCAATGCGTTTGCTCTTGTTTTCCGTCAGAACGTTCCACCTTGGGATGTAGGGAGAAACAAACTCCAGTACCTCGTTCATCTTAAGGACCAAGTCAAAGTTTTGTAATTCGCAGATTAAAGAAGTTTCATTAGCTTCTGTTCTGTTCCACCTTCAAGTGTCACACTCTTTTATATCAAGAGGTTGTGTTGAGTTTCATGGCCTCACCGATGAAGTGATGCTCTTACACGTCTCCACTCCCCATCCTCCAAGCTAAAACGCTCGAGAAGGTTGGGTGTGTGTGTCGATGTGTGCATCAGATATTCTGAGCAATTCTTATTGCTTTGAAAATCTAAGAAACATTTGTATCCTTCTTAGCACTACTGGTCTACCGGTGTCTTTTTATAGTAGATTGTGTACCAAATCCGTTTATGCCGGTGCACATTCTTGGTCAAAGAGTTAGGTTAATACCGATGCTCTTAAGATCATATCAGTTGCTTTGAAAAGAAAGCCTCCTTTCGATCTCCAAGACATACCGGTAGGTGGTGATATTTTGGTTGTCTTTCTAGAAGTATCACCAGGTTTTACCTGACCGTAATGTCTAAGCAAAGGGTAATTTGAATTACTCTTTTCTCCAAGAGAACAATGTTGGATATCATGGACTAGTTGGTTGAGCTTAAACAACAACTTGGAGAGTTGAAAGACATGAGCTCTGTCTAACTTGATCCTTCGTTAAGGGATGTCCAGTTCTGTTTATACTGAAGAAGGATAGTGTCTTTGCGGAAATGCTACCACTCTACCTCTTGATTTGATTTGGGCTATCGTCAAATCGAGAAAAGATCCAAGGGCTATCCCGATGGTGTTTCCAATCATGGTGTTTTACCGGGTACACCTTCATGTCCTTTGGTCTGACCAATATTCTGCCTTGTTCATATATCATATGAATCCCTCTTCTTGGAGTGTTTTGATAAGTGTGTTTTCGGGCCCATCGATGGCATTCCTATTTTCTCCAAGTTGCGAGAGGCTCATGTTGAACACCTGGCACTAAAGTTGGAAACTCTCGAGAACCATCCTTGTGTCCTCAAGAAGTTGGGTTCCAGATGTTCGAAGTGACTTTCTCGGGTTCGTGTGCTGTTGGTGAAAGTTGTCGCCATGGGTTCGAGTAAAGTTTT